>JBBPBX010079156.1:0-16451 GCA_038048925.1 Garcialebias charrua
GCAGGTTCCAGAATAGGGGGGGGTGTGGCCCCCATCTGGGTTATAAGCATTGGAATCCAGGTTTTTTGGTCTCATTTTAAAGATATGGATCTCCTCTATAACCCAGAGGTGTACCTAAGTCACTGGGACCTTCCACTGCTGAGATATGAGCAGAAAACCTCCAAATTATGCTCCGATGCAGGTTCCAGAATAGGGGGGGTGTGGCCCCCATCTGGGTTATAAGCGTTGGAATCCAGGTTTTTTGGTCTCATTTTAAAGATATGGATCTCCTCTATAACCCAGAGGTGTACCTAAGTCACTGGGACCTTCCACTGCTGAGATATGAGCAGAAAACCTCCAAATTATGCTCCAATGCAGGTTCCAGAATAGGGGGGGTGTGGCCCCCATCTGGGTTATAAGCATTGGAATCCAGGTTTTTTGGTCTCATTTTAAAGATATGGATCTCCTCTATAACCCAGAGGTGTACCTAAGTCACTGGGACCTTCCACTGCTGAGATATGAGCAGAAAACCTCCAAATTATGCTCCAATGCAGGTTCCAGAATAGGGGGGGTGTGGCCCCCATCTGGGTTATAAGCATTGGAATCCAGGTTTTTTGGTCTCATTTTAAAGATATGGATCTCCTCTATAACCCAGAGGTGTACCTAAGTCACTGGGACCTTCCACTGCTGAGATATGAGCAGAAAACCTCCAAATTATGCTCCAATGCAGGTTCCAGAATAGGGGGGGTGTGGCCCCCATCTGGGTTATAAGCATTGGAATCCAGGTTTTTTGGTCTCATTTTAAAGATATGGATCTCCTCTATAACCCTGACATGGAATCAAGTCACTGGGACCTTCCATTGCTGAGATACAAGCAAAGAAAGAACCCTAAATCACGCTCCAGATTCTAAAAGCTATGGAATGGACGAATAATTTTAGCTATTATTTCCCTCCAGAAAATCACACACACATGATTTATACATCAAAATAACAGGCTTAATCTCTTCTTTACATAACTGGGTCACTTGTCCATCTGTGACCTTCAGATGATCCATAGCAGCAGGAAAAGTGCTGCTTTATGTTTTATTTTTATTTTATTTTATAAAAATGTCTGGGTTTGACGATTCATTTTAGCTATTATTTCCCTCCAGAAGATCCCAGACACATGATTTATACATCAAAATAACAGGCTTAATCTCCTCTTTCCAGGACTAGGTCACTTGTCCATCTGTGACCCTCAGAGAAAAAACAGAAGCAGAAAAAATGCAGTATGGTTTCATGTTTATGTCTAAAATCTATGGAATGGACGAATAATTTTAGCTATTACTTCCCTCCAGAAAATCTCAGACACACGATTTGTACATCAAAATAACCGGCTCAAACTCCTCTATAACCCAGAGGTGTACCTAAGTCACTGGGCCCTTCCACTGCTGAGATATGAGCAGAAAACCTCTAAATTAAGCTCCGATGCAGGTGCCAGAATAGGGAGGGTTTGGCCCCCATCTGGGTTATAAGCGTTGGAATCCAGGTTGTTTGGTCTCATTTTAAAGATATCGATCTCCTCTATAACCCAGAGGTGTACCTAAGTCACTGGGACCTTCCACTGCTGAGATATGAGCAGAAAACCTCCAAATTATGCTCCAATGCAGGTTCCAGAATAGGGGGGGTGTGGCCCCCATCTGGGTTATAAGCATTGGAATCCAGGTTTTTTGGTCTCATTTTAAAGATATGGATCTCCTCTATAACCCAGAGGTGTACCTAAGTCACTGGGACCTTCCACTGCTGAGATATGAGCAGAAAACCTCCAAATTATGCTCCAATGCAGGTTCCAGAATAGGGGGTGTGTGGCCCCCATCTGGGTTATAAGCATTGGAATCCAGGTTTTTTGGTCTCATTTTAAAGATATGGATCTCCTCTATAACCCAGAGGTGTACCTAAGTCACTGGGACCTTCCACTGCTGAGATATGAGCAGAAAACCTCCAAATTATGCTCCGATGCAGGTTCCAGAATAGGGGGGGTGTGGCCCCCATCTGGGTTATAAGCATTGGAATCCAGGTTTTTTGGTCTCATTTTAAAGATATGGATCTCCTCTATAACCCAGAGGTGTACCTAAGTCACTGGGACCTTCCACTGCTGAGATATGAGCAGAAAACCTCCAAATTATGCTCCAATGCAGGTTCCAGAATAGGGGGGGTGTGGCCCCCATCTGGGTTATAAGCATTGGAATCCAGGTTTTTTGGTCTCATTTTAAAGATATGGATCTCCTCTATAACCCAGAGGTGTACCTAAGTCACTGGGACCTTCCACTGCTGAGATATGAGCAGAAAACCTCCAAATTATGCTCCAATGCAGGTTCCAGAATAGGGGGGGTGTGGCCCCCATCTGGGTTATAAGCATTGGAATCCAGGTTTTTTGGTCTCATTTTAAAGATATGGATCTCCTCTATAACCCTGACATGGAATCAAGTCACTGGGACCTTCCATTGCTGAGATACAAGCAAAGAAAGAACCCTAAATCACGCTCCAGATTCTAAAAGCTATGGAATGGACGAATAATTTTAGCTATTATTTCCCTCCAGAAAATCACACACACATGATTTATACATCAAAATAACAGGCTTAATCTCTTCTTTACATAACTGGGTCACTTGTCCATCTGTGACCTTCAGATGATCCATAGCAGCAGGAAAAGTGCTGCTTTATGTTTTATTTTTATTTTATTTTATAAAAATGTCTGGGTTTGACAATTAATTTTAGCTATTATTTCCCTCCAGAAGATCCCAGACACATGATTTATACATCAAAATAACAGGCTTAATCTCCTCTTTCCAGGACTAGGTCACTTGTCCATCTGTGACCCTCAGAGAAAAAACAGAAGCAGAAAAAATGCAGTATGGTTTCATGTTTATGTCTAAAATCTATGGAATGGACGAATAATTTTAGCTATTACTTCCCTCCAGAATATCTCAGACACACGATTTGTACATCAAAATAACCGGCTCAAACTCCTCTATAACCCAGAGGTGTACCTAAGTCACTGGGACCTTCCACCGCTGAGATATGAGCAGAAAACCTCCAAATTATGCTCCAATGCAGGTGCCAGAATAGGGAGGGTTTGGCCCCCATCTGGGTTATAAGTGTTGGAATCCAGGTTGTTTGGTCTCATTTTAAAGATATGGATCTCTTCTATAACCCTGACATGGAATCAAGTCACTGGGACCTTCCACTGCTGAGATATGAGCAGAAAACCTCCAAATTATGCTCCGATGCAGGTGCCAGAATAGGGAGGGTTTGGCCTCCATCTGGGTTATAAGCGTTGGAATCCAGGTTGTTTGGTCTCATTTTAAAGAAATGGATCTCCTCTATAACCCAGAGGTGTACCTAAGTCACTGGGACCTTCCACTGCTGAGATATGAGCAGAAAACCTCCAAATTATGCTCCAATGCAGGTTCCAGAATAGGGGGGGTGTGGCCCCCATCTGGGTTATAAGCATTGGAATCCAGGTTTTTTGGTCTCATTTTAAAGATATGGATCTCCTCTATAACCCTGACATAGAATCAAGTCACTGGGACCTTCCATTGCTGAGATACAAGCAAAGAAAGAACCCTAAATCACGCTCCAGATTCTAAAAGCTATGGAATGGACGAATAATTTTAGCTATTATTTCCCTCCAGAAAATCACACACACATGATTTATACATCAAAATAACAGGCTTAATCTCCTCTTTCCAGGACTAGGTCACTTGTCCATCTGTGACCCTCAGAGAAAAAACAGAAGCAGAAAAAATGCAGTATGGTTTCATGTTTATGTCTAAAATCTATGGAATGGACGAATAATTTTAGCTATTACTTCCCTCCAGAAAATCTCAGACACACGATTTGTACATCAAAATAACCGGCTCAAACTCCTCTATAACCCAGAGGTGTACCTAAGTCACTGGGCCCTTCCACTGCTGAGATATGAGCAGAAAACCTCTAAATTAAGCTCCGATGCAGGTGCCAGAATAGGGAGGGTTTGGCCCCCATCTGGGTTATAAGCGTTGGAATCCAGGTTGTTTGGTCTCATTTTAAAGATATCGATCTCCTCTATAACCCAGAGGTGTACCTAAGTCACTGGGACCTTCCACTGCTGAGATATGAGCAGAAAACCTCCAAATTATGCTCCAATGCAGGTGCCAGAATAGGGAGGGTTTGGCCCCCATCTGGGTTATAAGTGTTGGAATCCAGGTTGTTTGGTCTCATTTTAAAGATATGGATCTCTTCTATAACCCTGACATGGAATCAAGTCACTGGGACCTTCCACTGCTGAGATATGAGCAGAAAACCTCCAAATTATGCTCCGATGCAGGTGCCAGAATAGGGAGGGTTTGGCCTCCATCTGGGTTATAAGCGTTGGAATCCAGGTTGTTTGGTCTCATTTTAAAGAAATGGATCTCCTCTATAACCCAGAGGTGTACCTAAGTCACTGGGACCTTCCACTGCTGAGATATGAGCAGAAAACCTCCAAATTATGCTCCAATGCAGGTTCCAGAATAGGGGGGGTGTGGCCCCCATCTGGGTTATAAGCATTGGAATCCAGGTTTTTTGGTCTCATTTTAAAGATATGGATCTCCTCTATAACCCTGACATAGAATCAAGTCACTGGGACCTTCCATTGCTGAGATACAAGCAAAGAAAGAACCCTAAATCACGCTCCAGATTCTAAAAGCTATGGAATGGACGAATAATTTTAGCTATTATTTCCCTCCAGAAAATCACACACACATGATTTATACATCAAAATAACAGGCTTAATCTCCTCTTTCCAGGACTAGGTCACTTGTCCATCTGTGACCCTCAGAGAAAAAACAGAAGCAGAAAAAATGCAGTATGGTTTCATGTTTATGTCTAAAATCTATGGAATGGACGAATAATTTTAGCTATTACTTCCCTCCAGAAAATCTCAGACACACGATTTGTACATCAAAATAACCGGCTCAAACTCCTCTATAACCCAGAGGTGTACCTAAGTCACTGGGCCCTTCCACTGCTGAGATATGAGCAGAAAACCTCTAAATTAAGCTCCGATGCAGGTGCCAGAATAGGGAGGGTTTGGCCCCCATCTGGGTTATAAGCGTTGGAATCCAGGTTGTTTGGTCTCATTTTAAAGATATCGATCTCCTCTATAACCCAGAGGTGTACCTAAGTCACTGGGACCTTCCACTGCTGAGATATGAGCAGAAAACCTCCAAATTATGCTCCAATGCAGGTTCCAGAATAGGGGGGGTGTGGCCCCCATCTGGGTTATAAGCATTGGAATCCAGGTTTTTTGGTCTCATTTTAAAGATATGGATCTCCTCTATAACCCAGAGGTGTACCTAAGTCACTGGGACCTTCCACTGCTGAGATATGAGCAGAAAACCTCCAAATTATGCTCCAATGCAGGTTCCAGAATAGGGGGTGTGTGGCCCCCATCTGGGTTATAAGCATTGGAATCCAGGTTTTTTGGTCTCATTTTAAAGATATGGATCTCCTCTATAACCCAGAGGTGTACCTAAGTCACTGGGACCTTCCACTGCTGAGATATGAGCAGAAAACCTCCAAATTATGCTCCGATGCAGGTTCCAGAATAGGGGGGGTGTGGCCCCCATCTGGGTTATAAGCATTGGAATCCAGGTTTTTTGGTCTCATTTTAAAGATATGGATCTCCTCTATAACCCAGAGGTGTACCTAAGTCACTGGGACCTTCCACTGCTGAGATATGAGCAGAAAACCTCCAAATTATGCTCCAATGCAGGTGCCAGAATAGGGGGTGTGGCCCCCATCTGGGTTATAAGCATTGGAATCCAGGTTGTTTGGTCTCATTTTAAAGATATGGATCTCCTCTATAACCCAGAGGTGTACCTAAGTCACTGGGACCTTCCACTGCTGAGATATGAGCAGAAAACCTCCAAATTATGCTCCAATGCAGGTTCCAGAATAGGGGGGGTGTGGCCCCCATCTGGGTTATAAGCATTGGAATCCAGGTTTTTTGGTCTCATTTTAAAGATATGGATCTCCTCTATAACCCAGAGGTGTACCTAAGTCACTGGGACCTTCCACTGCTGAGATATGAGCAGAAAACCTCCAAATTATGCTCCAATGCAGGTTCCAGAATAGGGGGTGTGGCCCCCATCTGGGTTATAAGCATTGGAATCCAGGTTTTTTGGTCTCATTTTAAAGATATGGATCTCCTCTATAACCCAGAGGTGTACCTAAGTCACTGGGACCTTCCACTGCTGAGATATGAGCAGAAAACCTCCAAATTATGCTCCAATGCAGGTTCCAGAATAGGGGGGGTGTGGCCCCCATCTGGGTTATAAGCATTGGAATCCAGGTTTTTTGGTCTCATTTTAAAGATATGGATCTCCTCTATAACCCTGACATGGAATCAAGTCACTGGGACCTTCCATTGCTGAGATACAAGCAAAGAAAGAACCCTAAATCACGCTCCAGATTCTAAAAGCTATGGAATGGACGAATAATTTTAGCTATTATTTCCCTCCAGAAAATCACACACACATGATTTATACATCAAAATAACAGGCTTAATCTCTTCTTTACATAACTGGGTCACTTGTCCATCTGTGACCTTCAGATGATCCATAGCAGCAGGAAAAGTGCTGCTTTATGTTTTATTTTTATTTTATTTTATAAAAATGTCTGGGTTTGACGATTCATTTTAGCTATTATTTCCCTCCAGAAGATCCCAGACACATGATTTATACATCAAAATAACAGGCTTAATCTCCTCTTTCCAGGACTAGGTCACTTGTCCATCTGTGACCCTCAGAGAAAAAACAGAAGCAGAAAAAATGCAGTATGGTTTCATGTTTATGTCTAAAATCTATGGAATGGACGAATAATTTTAGCTATTACTTCCCTCCAGAAAATCTCAGACACACGATTTGTACATCAAAATAACCGGCTCAAACTCCTCTATAACCCAGAGGTGTACCTAAGTCACTGGGACCTTCCACTGCTGAGATATGAGCAGAAAACCTCCAAATTATACTCCGATGCAGGTGCCAGAATAGGGAGGGTTTGGCCCCCATCTGGGTTATAAGTGTTGGAATCCAGGTTGTTTGGTCTCATTTTAAAGATATGGATCTCCTCTATAACCCTGACATGGAATCAAGTCACTGGGACCTTCCACTATTGAGATATGAGCAGAAAACCTCCAAATTATGCTCCGATGCAGGTGCCAGAATAGGGAGGGTTTGGCCCCCATCTGGGTTATAAGCGTTGGAATCCAGGTTGTTTGGTCTCATTTTAAAGATATGGATCTCCTCTATAACCCAGAGGTGTACCTAAGTCACTGGGACCTTCCACTGCTGAGATATGAGCAGAAAACCTCCAAATTATGCTCCAATGCAGGTTCCAGAATAGGGGGGGTGTGGCCCCCATCTGGGTTATAAGCATTGGAATCCAGGTTTTTTGGTCTCATTTTAAAGATATGGATCTCCTCTATAACCCAGAGGTGTACCTAAGTCACTGGGACCTTCCACTGCTGAGATATGAGCAGAAAACCTCCAAATTATGCTCCGATGCAGGTTCCAGAATAGGGGGTGTGTGGCCCCCATCTGGGTTATAAGCGTTGGAATCCAGGTTTTTTGGTCTCATTTTAAAGATATGGATCTCCTCTATAACCCTGACATGGAATCAAGTCACTGGGACCTTCCATTGCTGAGATACAAGCAAAGAAAGAACCCTAAATCACGCTCCAGATTCTAAAAGCTATGGAATGGACGAATAATTTTAGCTATTATTTCCCTCCAGAAAATCACACACACATGATTTATACATCAAAATAACAGGCTTAATCTCTTCTTTACATAACTGGGTCACTTGTCCATCTGTGACCTTCAGATGATCCATAGCAGCAGGAAAAGTGCTGCTTTATGTTTTATTTTTATTTTATTTTATAAAAATGTCTGGGTTTGACGATTCATTTTAGCTATTATTTCCCTCCAGAAGATCCCAGACACATGATTTATACATCAAAATAACAGGCTTAATCTCCTCTTTCCAGGACTAGGTCACTTGTCCATCTGTGACCCTCAGAGAAAAAACAGAAGCAGAAAAAATGCAGTATGGTTTCATGTTTATGTCTAAAATCTATGGAATGGACGAATAATTTTAGCTATTACTTCCCTCCAGAAAATCTCAGACACACGATTTGTACATCAAAATAACCGGCTCAAACTCCTCTATAACCCAGAGGTGTACCTAAGTCACTGGGCCCTTCCACTGCTGAGATATGAGCAGAAAACCTCTAAATTAAGCTCCGATGCAGGTGCCAGAATAGGGAGGGTTTGGCCCCCATCTGGGTTATAAGTGTTGGAATCCAGGTTGTTTGGTCTCATTTTAAAGATATGGATCTCCTCTATAACCCTGACATGGAATCAAGTCACTGGGACCTTCCACTATTGAGATATGAGCAGAAAACCTCCAAATTATGCTCCGATGCAGGTGCCAGAATAGGGAGGGTTTGGCCCCCATCTGGGTTATAAGCGTTGGAATCCAGGTTGTTTGGTCTCATTTTAAAGATATGGATCTCCTCTATAACCCAGAGGTGTACCTAAGTCACTGGGACCTTCCACTGCTGAGATATGAGCAGAAAACCTCCAAATTATGCTCCAATGCAGGTTCCAGAATAGGGGGGGTGTGGCCCCCATCTGGGTTATAAGCATTGGAATCCAGGTTTTTTGGTCTCATTTTAAAGATATGGATCTCCTCTATAACCCAGAGGTGTACCTAAGTCACTGGGACCTTCCACTGCTGAGATATGAGCAGAAAACCTCCAAATTATGCTCCAATGCAGGTTCCAGAATAGGGGGGGTGTGGCCCCCATCTGGGTTATAAGCATTGGAATCCAGGTTTTTTGGTCTCATTTTAAAGATATGGATCTCCTCTATAACCCAGAGGTGTACCTAAGTCACTGGGACCTTCCACTGCTGAGATATGAGCAGAAAACCTCCAAATTATGCTCCGATGCAGGTTCCAGAATAGGGGGGGTGTGGCCCCCATCTGGGTTATAAGCGTTGGAATCCAGGTTTTTTGGTCTCATTTTAAAGATATGGATCTCCTCTATAACCCTGACATGGAATCAAGTCACTGGGACCTTCCATTGCTGAGATACAAGCAAAGAAAGAACCCTAAATCACGCTCCAGATTCTAAAAGCTATGGAATGGACGAATAATTTTAGCTATTATTTCCCTCCAGAAAATCACACACACATGATTTATACATCAAAATAACAGGCTTAATCTCTTCTTTACATAACTGGGTCACTTGTCCATCTGTGACCTTCAGATGATCCATAGCAGCAGGAAAAGTGCTGCTTTATGTTTTATTTTTATTTTATTTTATAAAAATGTCTGGGTTTGACGATTCATTTTAGCTATTATTTCCCTCCAGAAGATCCCAGACACATGATTTATACATCAAAATAACAGGCTTAATCTCCTCTTTCCAGGACTAGGTCACTTGTCCATCTGTGACCCTCAGAGAAAAAACAGAAGCAGAAAAAATGCAGTATGGTTTCATGTTTATGTCTAAAATCTATGGAATGGACGAATAATTTTAGCTATTACTTCCCTCCAGAAAATCTCAGACACACGATTTGTACATCAAAATAACCGGCTCAAACTCCTCTATAACCCAGAGGTGTACCTAAGTCACTGGGCCCTTCCACTGCTGAGATATGAGCAGAAAACCTCTAAATTAAGCTCCGATGCAGGTGCCAGAATAGGGAGGGTTTGGCCCCCATCTGGGTTATAAGTGTTGGAATCCAGGTTGTTTGGTCTCATTTTAAAGATATGGATCTCCTCTATAACCCTGACATGGAATCAAGTCACTGGGACCTTCCACTATTGAGATATGAGCAGAAAACCTCCAAATTATGCTCCGATGCAGGTGCCAGAATAGGGAGGGTTTGGCCCCCATCTGGGTTATAAGCGTTGGAATCCAGGTTGTTTGGTCTCATTTTAAAGATATGGATCTCCTCTATAACCCAGAGGTGTACCTAAGTCACTGGGACCTTCCACTGCTGAGATATGAGCAGAAAACCTCCAAATTATGCTCCAATGCAGGTTCCAGAATAGGGGGTGTGTGGCCCCCATCTGGGTTATAAGCATTGGAATCCAGGTTTTTTGGTCTCATTTTAAAGATATGGATCTCCTCTATAACCCAGAGGTGTACCTAAGTCACTGGGACCTTCCACTGCTGAGATATGAGCAGAAAACCTCCAAATTATGCTCCGATGCAGGTTCCAGAATAGGGGGTGTGTGGCCCCCATCTGGGTTATAAGCGTTGGAATCCAGGTTTTTTGGTCTCATTTTAAAGATATGGATCTCCTCTATAACCCTGACATGGAATCAAGTCACTGGGACCTTCCATTGCTGAGATACAAGCAAAGAAAGAACCCTAAATCACGCTCCAGATTCTAAAAGCTATGGAATGGACGAATAATTTTAGCTATTATTTCCCTCCAGAAAATCACACACACATGATTTATACATCAAAATAACAGGCTTAATCTCTTCTTTACATAACTGGGTCACTTGTCCATCTGTGACCTTCAGATGATCCATAGCAGCAGGAAAAGTGCTGCTTTATGTTTTATTTTTATTTTATTTTATAAAAATGTCTGGGTTTGACGATTAATTTTAGCTATTATTTCCCTCCAGAAGATCCCAGACACATGATTTATACATCAAAATAACAGGCTTAATCTCCTCTTTCCAGGACTAGGTCACTTGTCCATCTGTGACCCTCAGAGAAAAAACAGAAGCAGAAAAAATGCAGTATGGTTTCATGTTTATGTCTAAAATCTATGGAATGGACGAATAATTTTAGCTATTACTTCCCTCCAGAAAATCTCAGACACACGATTTGTACATCAAAATAACCGGCTCAAACTCCTCTATAACCCAGAGGTGTACCTAAGTCACTGGGCCCTTCCACTGCTGAGATATGAGCAGAAAACCTCTAAATTAAGCTCCGATGCAGGTGCCAGAATAGGGAGGGTTTGGCCCCCATCTGGGTTATAAGTGTTGGAATCCAGGTTGTTTGGTCTCATTTTAAAGATATGGATCTCCTCTATAACCCTGACATGGAATCAAGTCACTGGGACCTTCCACTATTGAGATATGAGCAGAAAACCTCCAAATTATGCTCCGATGCAGGTGCCAGAATAGGGAGGGTTTGGCCCCCATCTGGGTTATAAGCGTTGGAATCCAGGTTGTTTGGTCTCATTTTAAAGATATGGATCTCCTCTATAACCCAGAGGTGTACCTAAGTCACTGGGACCTTCCACTGCTGAGATATGAGCAGAAAACCTCCAAATTATGCTCCAATGCAGGTTCCAGAATAGGGGGGGTGTGGCCCCCATCTGGGTTATAAGCATTGGAATCCAGGTTTTTTGGTCTCATTTTAAAGATATGGATCTCCTCTATAACCCAGAGGTGTACCTAAGTCACTGGGACCTTCCACTGCTGAGATATGAGCAGAAAACCTCCAAATTATGCTCCAATGCAGGTTCCAGAATAGGGGGGGTGTGGCCCCCATCTGGGTTATAAGCATTGGAATCCAGGTTTTTTGGTCTCATTTTAAAGATATGGATCTCCTCTATAACCCAGAGGTGTACCTAAGTCACTGGGACCTTCCACTGCTGAGATATGAGCAGAAAACCTCCAAATTATGCTCCGATGCAGGTTCCAGAATAGGGGGTGTGTGGCCCCCATCTGGGTTATAAGCGTTGGAATCCAGGTTTTTTGGTCTCATTTTAAAGATATGGATCTCCTCTATAACCCTGACATGGAATCAAGTCACTGGGACCTTCCATTGCTGAGATACAAGCAAAGAAAGAACCCTAAATCACGCTCCAGATTCTAAAAGCTATGGAATGGACGAATAATTTTAGCTATTATTTCCCTCCAGAAAATCACACACACATGATTTATACATCAAAATAACAGGCTTAATCTCTTCTTTACATAACTGGGTCACTTGTCCATCTGTGACCTTCAGATGATCCATAGCAGCAGGAAAAGTGCTGCTTTATGTTTTATTTTTATTTTATTTTATAAAAATGTCTGGGTTTGACGATTCATTTTAGCTATTATTTCCCTCCAGAAGATCCCAGACACATGATTTATACATCAAAATAACAGGCTTAATCTCCTCTTTCCAGGACTAGGTCACTTGTCCATCTGTGACCCTCAGAGAAAAAACAGAAGCAGAAAAAATGCAGTATGGTTTCATGTTTATGTCTAAAATCTATGGAATGGACGAATAATTTTAGCTATTACTTCCCTCCAGAAAATCTCAGACACACGATTTGTACATCAAAATAACCGGCTCAAACTCCTCTATAACCCAGAGGTGTACCTAAGTCACTGGGCCCTTCCACTGCTGAGATATGAGCAGAAAACCTCTAAATTAAGCTCCGATGCAGGTGCCAGAATAGGGAGGGTTTGGCCCCCATCTGGGTTATAAGTGTTGGAATCCAGGTTGTTTGGTCTCATTTTAAAGATATGGATCTCCTCTATAACCCTGACATGGAATCAAGTCACTGGGACCTTCCACTGCTGAGATATGAGCAGAAAACCTCCAAATTATGCTCCGATGCAGGTGCCAGAATAGGGAGGGTTTGGCCCCCATCTGGGTTATAAGCGTTGGAATCCAGGTTGTTTGGTCTCATTTTAAAGATATGGATCTCCTCTATAACCCAGAGGTGTACCTAAGTCACTGGGACCTTCCACTGCTGAGATATGAGCAGAAAACCTCCAAATTATGCTCCAATGCAGGTTCCAGAATAGGGGGGGTGTGGCCCCCATCTGGGTTATAAGCATTGGAATCCAGGTTTTTTGGTCTCATTTTAAAGATATGGATCTCCTCTATAACCCAGAGGTGTACCTAAGTCACTGGGACCTTCCACTGCTGAGATATGAGCAGAAAACCTCCAAATTATGCTCCGATGCAGGTTCCAGAATAGGGGGGGTGTGGCCCCCATCTGGGTTATAAGCGTTGGAATCCAGGTTTTTTGGTCTCATTTTAAAGATATGGATCTCCTCTATAACCCTGACATGGAATCAAGTCACTGGGACCTTCCACTGCTGAGATATGAGCAGAAAACCTCCAAATTATGCTCCGATGCAGGTGCCAGAATAGGGAGGGTTTGGCCCCCATCTGGGTTATAAGCGTTGGAATCCAGGTTGTTTGGTCTCATTTTAAAGATATGGATCTCCTCTATAACCCAGAGGTGTACCTAAGTCACTGGGACCTTCCACTGCTGAGATATGAGCAGAAAACCTCCAAATTATGCTCCAATGCAGGTTCCAGAATAGGGGGGGTGTGGCCCCCATCTGGGTTATAAGCATTGGAATCCAGGTTTTTTGGTCTCATTTTAAAGATATGGATCTCCTCTATAACCCAGAGGTGTACCTAAGTCACTGGGACCTTCCACTGCTGAGATATGAGCAGAAAACCTCCAAATTATGCTCCGATGCAGGTTCCAGAATAGGGGGGGTGTGGCCCCCATCTGGGTTATAAGCGTTGGAATCCAGGTTTTTTGGTCTCATTTTAAAGATATGGATCTCCTCTATAACCCAGAGGTGTACCTAAGTCACTGGGACCTTCCACTGCTGAGATATGAGCAGAAAACCTCCAAATTATGCTCCAATGCAGGTTCCAGAATAGGGGGGGTGTGGCCCCCATCTGGGTTATAAGCATTGGAATCCAGGTTTTTTGGTCTCATTTTAAAGATATGGATCTCCTCTATAACCCAGAGGTGTACCTAAGTCACTGGGACCTTCCACTGCTGAGATATGAGCAGAAAACCTCCAAATTATGCTCCAATGCAGGTTCCAGAATAGGGGGGGTGTGGCCCCCATCTGGGTTATAAGCATTGGAATCCAGGTTTTTTGGTCTCATTTTAAAGATATGGATCTCCTCTATAACCCAGAGGTGTACCTAAGTCACTGGGACCTTCCACTGCTGAGATATGAGCAGAAAACCTCCAAATTATGCTCCGATGCAGGTTCCAGAATAGGGGGTGTGTGGCCCCCATCTGGGTTATAAGCGTTGGAATCCAGGTTTTTTGGTCTCATTTTAAAGATATGGATCTCCTCTATAACCCTGACATGGAATCAAGTCACTGGGACCTTCCATTGCTGAGATACAAGCAAAGAAAGAACCCTAAATCACGCTCCAGATTCTAAAAGCTATGGAATGGACGAATAATTTTAGCTATTATTTCCCTCCAGAAAATCACACACACATGATTTATACATCAAAATAACAGGCTTAATCTCTTCTTTACATAACTGGGTCACTTGTCCATCTGTGACCTTCAGATGATCCATAGCAGCAGGAAAAGTGCTGCTTTATGTTTTATTTTTATTTTATTTTATAAAAATGTCTGGGTTTGACGATTCATTTTAGCTATTATTTCCCTCCAGAAGATCCCAGACACATGATTTATACATCAAAATAACAGGCTTAATCTCCTCTTTCCAGGACTAGGTCACTTGTCCATCTGTGACCCTCAGAGAAAAAACAGAAGCAGAAAAAATGCAGTATGGTTTCATGTTTATGTCTAAAATCTATGGAATGGACGAATAATTTTAGCTATTACTTCCCTCCAGAAAATCTCAGACACACGATTTGTACATCAAAATAACAGGCTTAATCTCCTCTTTCCAGGACTAGGTCACTTGTCCATCTGTGACCCTCAGAGAAAAAACAGAAGCAGAAAAAATGCAGTATGGTTTCATGTTTATGTCTAAAATCTATGGAATGGACGAATAATTTTAGCTATTACTTCCCTCCAGAAAATCTCAGACACACGATTTGTACATCAAAATAACCGGCTCAAACTCCTCTATAACCCAGAGGTGTACCTAAGTCACTGGGCCCTTCCACTGCTGAGATATGAGCAGAAAACCTCTAAATTAAGCTCCGATGCAGGTGCCAGAATAGGGAGGGTTTGGCCCCCATCTGGGTTATAAGTGTTGGAATCCAGGTTGTTTGGTCTCATTTTAAAGATATGGATCTCCTCTATAACCCTGACATGGAATCAAGTCACTGGGACCTTCCACTGCTGAGATATGAGCAGAAAACCTCCAAATTATGCTCCGATGCAGGTGCCAGAATAGGGAGGGTTTGGCCCCCATCTGGGTTATAAGCGTTGGAATCCAGGTTGTTTGGTCTCATTTTAAAGATATGGATCTCCTCTATAACCCAGAGGTGTACCTAAGTCACTGGGACCTTCCACTGCTGAGATATGAGCAGAAAACCTCCAAATTATGCTCCAATGCAGGTTCCAGAATAGGGGGTGTGTGGCCCCCATCTGGGTTATAAGCATTGGAATCCAGGTTTTTTGGTCTCATTTTAAAGATATGGATCTCCTCTATAACCCAGAGGTGTACCTAAGTCACTGGGACCTTCCACTGCTGAGATATGAGCAGAAAACCTCCAAATTATGCTCCGATGCAGGTTCCAGAATAGGGGGGGTGTGGCCCCCATCTGGGTTATAAGCGTTGGAATCCAGGTTTTTTGGTCTCATTTTAAAGATATGGATCTCCTCTATAACCCAGAGGTGTACCTAAGTCACTGGGACCTTCCACTGCTGAGATATGAGCAGAAAACCTCCAAATTATGCTCCAATGCAGGTTCCAGAATAGGGGGGGTGTGGCCCCCATCTGGGTTATAAGCATTGGAATCCAGGTTTTTTGGTCTCATTTTAAAGATATGGATCTCCTCTATAACCCAGAGGTGTACCTAAGTCACTGGGACCTTCCACTGCTGAGATATGAGCAGAAAACCTCCAAATTATGCTCCAATGCAGGTTCCAGAATAGGGGGTGTGTGGCCCCCATCTGGGTTATAAGCATTGGAATCCAGGTTTTTTGGTCTCATTTTAAAGATATGGATCTCCTCTATAACCCAGAGGTGTACCTAAGTCACTGGGACCTTCCATTGCTGAGATACAAGCAAAGAAAGAACCCTAAATCACGCTCCAGATTCTAAAAGCTATGGAATGGACGAATAATTTTAGCTATTATTTCCCTCCAGAAAATCACACACACATGATTTATACATCAAAATAACAGGCTTAATCTCTTCTTTACATAACTGGGTCACTTGTCCATCTGTGACCTTCAGATGATCCATAGCAGCAGGAAAAGTGCTGCTTTATGTTTTATTTTTATTTTATTTTATAAAAATGTCTGGGTTTGACGATTAATTTTAGCTATTATTTCCCTCCAGAAGATCCCAGACACATGATTTATACATCAAAATAACAGGCTTAATCTCCTCTTTCCAGGACTAGGTCACTTGTCCATCTGTGACCCTCAGAGAAAAAACAGAAGCAGAAAAAATGCAGTATGGTTTCATGTTTATGTCTAAAATCTATGGAATGGACGAATAATTTTAGCTATTACTTC
>JBBPBX010079157.1:0-16451 GCA_038048925.1 Garcialebias charrua
GAACTGGGCCCTATATATCCATGCCCAGGTTGAACCCATGTAAGGTGATCCCACATTTATATCACTTGGGATAAACACAGTTAGCCCACATGGGCTTCCCATGCTGGGCCCATTATACCAAAACCATATGGGTCCCATATAATATTGCCCATTTCTGTCCCATTCCTAGTTAGCCCACATAAAAATGTAGTGGGCCCTATATATCCATGCCTAGGTTGAACCCATGTAAGGTGATCCCAAATTGATACCACTTGGGATAAATACAGTTAGCCCACATGGGCTTCCCATGCTGGGCCCATTATACTAAAACCACATGGGTCCCATATAATATTGCCCATTTCTGTCAGATTCTCAGTTAGCCCACATAAAAATCTAGTGGGCCCTATATATCCATGCCCAGGTTGAACCCATGTAAGGTGATCCCACATTGATACCACTTGGGATAAATACAGTTAGCCCACATGGGCTTCCCATGCTGGGCCCATTATAGTAAAACCACATTGGTCCCATATAATAATGCCCATTTATGTCCCATTCCCAGTTAGCCCACATACAATTGAACTGGGGCCTATATATCTATGCCCAGGTTCAACCCATGTAAGGTCAGTCCACACTTATCCCAATTGGGGTAAATTCAGTTAGCCCACATGGGTTTCCCATGATGGACCCATTATACCAAAACCACATGGGTCCCATATAATATTGCCCATTTCTGTCCAATTCCCAGTTAGCCCACATAAAAATGTAGTGGGCCCTATATATCCATGCCTAGGTTGAACCCATGTAAGGCGATCCCACATTGATGCCATTTGGGATAAATACAGTTAGCCCACATGGGCTTCCCATGCTGGGCCCATTATACTAAAACCACATGGGTCCCATATAATAATGCCCATTTATGTCCCATTCCCAGTTAGCCCACATACAATTGAACTGGGGCCTATATATCTATGCCCAGGTTCAACCCATGTAAGGTCAGCCCACACTTATCCCAATTGGGGTAAATACAGTTAGCCCACATAGGCTTACCATGCTGGCCCCGTTATACCAAAACAACATGGGTCCCATATAATATTGCCCATTTATGTCCCATTCCCATTTAGCCCACATACAAATGAACTGGGGCCTATATATACATGCCCAGGTTGAAGCCATTAAGGTCACGCCACATTTAGCCCACTTGGGGTAAATACAGTTAACCCATAAGAGCTTCCCACGCTGGGACCATTATACCAAAACCACATGGGTCCCATATAATGATTTCCATTTCTGTCCCATTCCCAGTTAGCCCACATAAAAATCTACTGGGCCTTATATATCCATGCCCAAGTTGAACCCATGTAAGGTGATCCCACATTTATACAAATTGGGATAAATATAGTTAGCCCACATGGGCTTCCCCTGCTGGGCCCATCATACCAAAACCACATGGGTCCCATAAACTGATGCACATTTATGTCCCATTCCCAGTTAGCCCAAATAAAAATGTATTGGGCCCTATATATCCCATGCCCAGGTTGAACCCATGTAAGGTGATCCCACATTTATACCACTTGGGATAAATACAGTTAGCCCACATGGGCTTCCCATGCTGGGCCCATTTTACCAAAACCACATGGGTCCCATATAATATTGCCCATTTCTGTCTCATTCCCAGTTAGCCCACATAAAAATGTAGTGGGCCCTATATATCCATTCCCAGGTTGAACCCATGTAAGGTGATCCCACATTGATGCCATTTGGGATAAATACAGTTAGCCCACATGGGCTTCCCATGCTGGGCCCATTATACTAAAACCACATGGGTCCCATATAATAATGCCCATTTATGTCCCATTCCCAGTTAGCCCACATACAATTGAACTGGGGCCTATATATCTATGCCCAGGTTCAACCCATGTAAGGTCAGCCCACACTTATCCCAATTGGGGTAAATACAGTTAGCCCACATGGGCTTACCATGCTGGCCCCGTTATACCGAAACCACATGGGTCCCATATAATATTGCCCATTTCTGTCCCATTCCCAGTTAGCCCACATACAAATGAACTGGGGCCTATATATACATGCCCAGGTTGAAGCCATTAAGGTCACGCCACATTTAGCCCACTTAGGGTAAATACAGTTGGCCCATAAGGGCTTCCCATGCTGGGACCATTATGCTAAAACCATATGGGTCCCATATAATAATGCCCATTTCTGTCCCATTCTCAGTTAGCCCACATACAATTGAACTGGGCCCTATATATCCATGCCCAGGTTGAACCCATGTAAGGCGATCCCACATTTATATCACTTGGGATAAACACAGTTAGCCCACATGGGCTTCCCATGCTGGGCCCATTATACCAAAACCATATGGGTCCCATATAATATTGCCCATTTCTGTCCCATTCCTAGTTAGCCCACATAAAAATGTAGTGGGCTCTATATATCCATGCCTAGGTTGAACCCATGTAAGGTGATCCCAAATTGATACCACTTGGGATAAATACAGTTAGCCCACATGGGCTTCCCATGCTGGGCCCATTATACTAAAACCACATGGGTCCCATATAATATTGCCCATTTCTGTCAGATTCTCAGTTAGCCCACATAAAAATCTAGTGGGCCCTATATATCCATGCCCAGGTTGAACCCATGTAAGGTGATCCCACATTGATACCACTTGGGATAAATACAGTTAGCCCACATGGGCTTCCCATGCTGGGCCCATTATAGTAAAACCACATTGGTCCCATATAATAATGCCCATTTATGTCCCATTCCCAGTTAGCCCACATACAATTGAACTGGGGCCTATATATCTATGCCCAGGTTCAACCCATGTAAGGTCAGTCCACACTTATCCCAATTGGGGTAAATTCAGTTAGCCCACATGGGTTTCCCATGATGGACCCATTATACCAAAACCACATGGGTCCCATATAATATTGCCCATTTCTGTCCAATTCCCAGTTAGCCCACATAAAAATGTAGTGGGCCCTATATATCCATGCCTAGGTTGAACCCATGTAAGGCGATCCCACATTGATGCCATTTGGGATAAATACAGTTAGCCCACATGGGCTTCCCATGCTGGGCCCATTATACTAAAACCACATGGGTCCCATATAATAATGCCCATTTATGTCCCATTCCCAGTTAGCCCACATACAATTGAACTGGGGCCTATATATCTATGCCCAGGTTCAACCCATGTAAGGTCAGCCCACACTTATCCCAATTGGGGTAAATACAGTTAGCCCACATAGGCTTACCATGCTGGCCCCGTTATACCAAAACCACATGGGTCCCATATAATATTGCCCATTTCTGTCCCATTCCCAGTTAGCCCACATACAAATGAACTGGGGCCTATATATACATGCCCAGGTTGAAGCCATTAAGGTCACGCCACATTTAGCCCACTTGGGGTAAATACAGTTAACCCATAAGAGCTTCCCACGCTGGGACCATTATACCAAAACCACATGGGTCCCATATAATGATTTCCATTTCTGTCCCATTCCCAGTTAGCCCACATAAAAATCTACTGGGCCTTATATATCCATGCCCAAGTTGAACCCATGTAAGGTGATCCCACATTTATACAAATTGGGATAAATATAGTTAGCCCACATGGGCTTCCCCTGCTGGGCCCATCATACCAAAACCACATGGGTCCCATAAACTGATGCACATTTATGTCCCATTCCCAGTTAGCCCAAATAAAAATGTATTGGGCCCTATATATCCCATGCCCAGGTTGAACCCATGTAAGGTGATCCCACATTTATACCACTTGGGATAAATACAGTTAGCCCACATGGGCTTCCCATGCTGGTCCCATTATACCAAAACCACATGGGTCCCATATAATATTGCCCATTTATGTCCCATTCCCAGTTAGCCCACATACAATTGAACTAGGGCCTATATATCTATGCCCAGGTTCAACCCATGTAAGGTCAACCCACACTTATCCCAATTGGGGTAAATACAGTTAGCCCACATGGGTTTCCCATGCTGGGCCCATTATACTAAAACCACATGGGTCCCATATAATAATGCCCATTTATGTCCCATTCCCAGTTAGCCCACATACAATTGAACTAGGGCCTATATATCTATGCCCAGGTTCAACCCATGTAAGGTCAACCCACACTTATCCCAATTGGGGTAAATACAGTTAGCCCACATGGGTTTCCCATGCTGGGCCCATTATACTAAAACCACATGGGTCCCATATAATAATGCCCATTTATGTCCCATTCCCAGTTAGCCCACATACAATTGAACTAGGGCCTATATATCTATGCCCTAGTTCAACCCATGTAAGGTCAGTCCACACTTATCTCAATTGGGGTAAATACAGTTAGCCCACATGGGCTTACCATGCTGGCCCCGTTATACCGAAACCACATGGGTCCCATATAATAATGCCCATTTCTGTCCCATTCCCAGTTAGCCCACATACAAATGAACTGGGGCCTATACATCCATGCCCAGGTTGAAGCCAATAAGGTCACGCCACATTTAGCCCACTTGGGGTAAATACAGTTAGCCCATAAGGGCTCCCCATGCTGGGACCATTATACTAAAACCATATGGGTCCCATATAATAATGCCCATTTCTGTCCCATTCTTAGTTAGCCCACATTTATATAGGGCCCAGTTGAACTGGGCCCTATATATCCATGCCCAGGTTGAACCCATGTAAGGCGATCCCACATTTATATCACTTGGGATAAACACAGTTAGCCCACATGGGCTTCCCATGCTGGGCCCATCATACCAAAACCATATGGGTCCCATATAATATTGCCAATTTCTGTCCCATTCCTAGTTAGCCCACATAAAAATGTAGTGGGCCCTATATATCCATGCCTAGGTTGAACCCATGTAAGGTGATCCCAAATTGATACCACTTGGGATAAATACAGTTAGCCCACATGGGCTTCCCATGCTGGGCCCATTAAACTAAAACCACATGGGTCCCATATAATATTGCCCATTTCTGTCAGATTCTCAGTTAGCCCACATAAAAATCTAGTGGGCCCTATATATCCATGCCCAGGTTCAACCCATGTAAGGTCAGCTCACACTTATCCCAATTGGGGTAAATACAGTTAGCCCACATGGGTTTCCCCTGCTAGGCCCATCATACCAAAACCACATGTGTCCCATAAACTGATGCACATTAATGTCCCATTCCCAGTTAGCCCAAATAAAAATGTATTGGGCCCTATATATCCCATGCCCAGGTTGAACCCATGTAAGGTGATCCCACATTTATACCACTTGGGATAAATACAGTTAGCCCACATGGGCTTCCCATGCTGGTCCCATTATACCAAAACCACATGGGTCCCATATAATATTGCCCATTTCTGTCCCATTCCCAGTTAGCCTACATAAAAATGTAGTGGGCCCTATATATCCATGCTCAGGTTGAACCCATGTAAGGTGATCCCACATTTATACCACTTGGGATAAACACAGTTAGCCCACATGGGCTTCCCATGCTGGGTCCATTATACTAAAACCACATGGGTCCCATATAATAATGCCCATTTATGTCCCATTCCCAGTTAGCCCACATACAATTGAACTAGGGCCTATATATCTATGCCCAGGTTCAACCCATGTAAGGTCAACCCACACTTATCCCAATTGGGGTAAATACAGTTAGCCCACATGGGTTTCCCATGCTGGGCCCATTATACTAAAACCACATGGGTCCCATATAATAATGCCCATTTATGTCCCATTCCCAGTTAGCCCACATACAATTGAACTAGGGCCTATATATCTATGCCCAAGTTCAACCCATGTAAGGTCAGCCCACACTTATCCCAATTGGGGTAAATACAGTTAGCCCACATGGGCTTACCATGCTGGCCCCGTTATACCGAAACCACATGGGTCCCATATAATATTGCCCATTTCTGTCCCATTCCCAGTTAGCCCACATACAAATGAACTGGGGCCTATACATCCATGCCCAGGTTGAAGCCAATAAGGTCACGCCACATTTAGTCCACTTGGGGCAAATACAGTTAGCCCATAAGGGCTTCCCATGCTGGGCCCATTATACCAAAACCATATGGGTCCCATATAATATTGCCTATTTCTGTCCCATTTCCAGTTAGCCCACATAAAAATATAGTGGGCCCTATATATTCATGCCCAGGTTGAACCCATGTAAGGTGATCCCACATTGATACCACTTGGGATAAATACAGTTAGCCCACATGGGCTTCCCATGCTGGGCCCATTATACTAAAACCACATGGGTCCCATATAATATTGCCCATTTCTGTCAGATTCTCAGTTGGCCCACATAAAAATCTAGTGGGCCCTATATATCCATGCCCAGGTTGAACCCATGTAAGGTGATCCGACATTGATACCACTTGGGATAAATACAGTTAGCCCACATGGGCTTCCCATGCTGGGCCCATTATACCAAAACCACATGGGTCCCATATAATATTGCCCATTTCTGTCCCATTCCCAGTTAGCCCACATAAAAATATAGTGGGCCCTATATATTCATGCCCAGGTTGAACCCATGTAAGGTGATCCCACATTGATACCACTTGGGATAAATACAGTTAGCCCACATGGGCTTCCCATGCTGGGCCCATTATACTAAAACCACATGGGTCCCATATAATATTGCCCATTTCTGTCAGATTCTCAGTTGGCCCACATAAAAATCTAGTGGGCCCTATATATCCATGCCCAGGTTGAACCCATGTAAGGTGATCCGACATTGATACCACTTGGGATAAATACAGTTAGCTCACATGGGCTTCCCATGCTGGGTCCATTATAGTAAAACCACATTGGTCCCATACAATAATGCCCATTTATGTCCCATTCCCAGTTAGCCCACATACAATTGAACTGGGGCCTATATATCTATGCCCAGGTTCAACCCATGTAAGGTCCGTCCATACTTATCCCAATTGGGGTAAATTCAGTTAGCCCACATGAGTTTCCCATGTTGGGCCCATTATACTAAAACCACATGGGTCCCATATAATATTGCCCATTTCTGTCCCATTCCCAGTTAGCCCACATAAAAATGTAGTGGGCCCTATATATCCATGCCCAGGTTGAACCCATGTAAGGCGATCCCACATTTATACCACTTCGGATAATACAGTTTGCCACATGGGTTTCCCATGCTGGGCCCATTATACCAAAACCACATGGGTCCCATATAATGATGCCCATTTCTGTCCCATTCCCAGTTAGCCCACATAAAATTGTATTGTGCCCTATATATCCATGCCCAGGTTGAACCCATATAAGGTGATCCCACATTTATACCACTTGGGATAAACACAGTTAGCCCACATGGGCTTCCCATGCTGGGCCCATTATACCAAAACCACATGGGTCCCATATAATATTGCCCATTTCTGTCCCATTCCCAGTTAGCCCACTTATAAATGTAGTGGGCCCTATATATCCATTCCCAGGTTGAACCCATGTAAGGTGATCCCACATTGATACCATTTGGGATAAATACAGTTAGCCCACATGGGCTTCCCATGCTGGGCCCATTATACTAAAACCACATGGGTCCCATATAATATTGCCCATTTCTGTCCCATTCCCAGTTAGCCCACATAAAAATATAGTGGGCCCTATATATTCATGCCCAGGTTGAACCCATGTAAGGTGATCCCACATTGATACCACTTGGGATAAATACAGTTAGCCCACATGGGCTTCCCATGCTGGGCCCATTATACTAAAACCACATGGGTCCCATATAAAATTGCCCATTTCTGTCCCATTGCCAGTTAGCCCACATTAATCCTGTATAGGACCCATTCATCAAGATTAACGCCCGGAAGGCCTCTGGTCCTGACAACATACCTGGTCGCGTGCTGAAGGACTGTGCATGGGAACTCGCAGCGGTCTTCACGGACATCTTTAACATCTCACTGAGCCAGGCCATCGTCCCCACCTGTTTCAAAGCCACCACCATCATCCCTGTCCCAAAGAAGGCAACGCCCGCATGCCTCAATGACTATCGCCCAGTAGCACTCACCCCCATCCTGATGAAGTGCTTTGAACGGCTAGTCATGAAAAGCATCACATCTGTCCTCCCTGACTCCCTGGATCCCTTCCAATTTGCATACCGACCTAATCGCTCAACCGACGATGCCATCTCCTCTGCCCTTCACACAGCTCTCACACATCTGGACACGAAGGACTCCTATGTTAGAATGTTGTTCATCGACTTCAGCTCGGCATTTAACACCATCATCCCCCAACAGCTCATCCTTAAACTGGACAGTCTGGGGCTGAACACCTCAATGTGTAACTGGCTGCTAGACTTCCTGACCGGGAGACCACAGACAGTGCGGGTCGGGAGTAACACATCTAGCACCATCACATTGAACACAGGGGCCCCACAAGGATGTGTGCTGAGCCCCCTTCTATTCACCCTGCTAACACACGACTGCACACCATCGTACAGCTCCAACCACTTCATCAAGTTTGCGGACGACACAACAGTGGTGGGTCTCATCAGCAACAACGATGAGACGGACTACAGGAACGAGGTGAGCCGCCTGGCCTTGTGGTGCGGACACAACAATCTCACTCTCAACGTGGAGAAGACAAAGGAGATTGTTGTGGACTTCAGGAAGAAGGATGCCCAACATGCCCCTCTGACCATCAACAGCACCGCAGTGGAGAGAGTAGACAGCACCAAGTTCCTGGGAGTGCACGTCTCAAAGGACCTGTCCTGGAGCAGGAACACTGCAGCACTGGCAAAGAAGGCTCACCAGCGTCTCTACTTTCTCCGCAAGCTGAAAAGGGCTGGAGCTTCAACCCCCATCATGAGCACCTTCTACAGAGGTGCCATAGAAAGTGTCCTGACCAGCTGCATCACTGTGTGGTTTGGTGCATGTACTGCATCCTGCCGCAAGAGCCTCCAGCGCATTGTGAGAGCAGCTGAGAAGATCGTGGGCACCTCCTTGCCCTCACTGCAGGACTTACACAGCAAACGCCTCACTCGGAAAGCCCACTGCATGGCAGGTGATCCCACACACCCACTACACAGCTGCTTCAGACTGCTGCCATCAGGGAGGAGACTGAGGAGTCTCCAGGCTCGAACCAGCAGACTGAGAGACAGCTCTGTTCATCAGGCAGTCAGAATGCTAAACACTCTGCCTGCTCTGCCTCCCCTCCCATTTGAACTGCCTTAACACTAAAACTTTCTCACACGCAAAGTCACACAAAATACAGCCAATTTTGTTTGACCTTGTCACAGGTCGACAAATTACTAAACATCACTGACTTTTATTTCATTTAACATCTTGGATGTTTTCTGAGCAGCTCATACACTTTGCATATTTGCAAGCTGCGATATGAGACCCACTTTACTTGGTTTTTCGCAGAAAATCAGTACACAGATGGACGTTCAAACAGGTGAACCACCTGAGGGGGGCTCCTCTCCTATCTATCCTAGATGGATGGATGGGGGCCTTGGGATTCCTGCCCGTGCTCCCCGCATTTTGGGGGAATCTGCCTCTTCGTATGCTAATTACTTAGCTGCTAAGAACGTCCGTCAGGATAAGTGGGAAAATCCCCTGTCATTCTACGACAGGCTAATCTCGGTCTACTCCGGGGGCAAACCTGTTCCTGGATTAGAGGAAAAAGTGGAGTTTAAACGTCTTTTCATTATGAATCTTATGCCTTTTCAAATGAAATGTGTTCATTTCAAGGTTGATTGCAAAAAAGATTCCATGGAAGTGATAAGACAATATGCTGCGTCAGTTTTTGAGGCCGAAATACAACCTAGGATACCATCAGAGGGTTGTACAGGTCAAAAGGTCACATCCCACTCGCAGGAAGTAGTAGAGGTTCCCTCTCCTTCAAAGTGCGAGAGGTCACAGGTTTTTCATAATAACATACATCAGCATGGTGCTACGAGCTGTAGGAGTTCTGAACCCCCTGCCCCTCAGGTTGAAAACCTTGAGAGGAGCAGAGAACCACACAAGGTAGGTGTTCGCCCTCCAGATGAACCCAGATGGTCCGGATCGAACCAAAAGAGTTCTCTCATGGATCTCACTGTGGGTGAACTTCGAGAGATGTTGATGTCTGGGTACCGTGACCCTTTGAAAAGTGGTCTGTCCCGACATGTGCCCCCGAGAAGCGGCCCTCCTGCCCCTGCCCCGCTCGAGACATGCAATGAGTCACACATGCTCCAGATTATGGAAGCGGCGCCTCCGCGCGAGGACGTGACTGAGGATGTGGTTTGTTTGTCAAATGATTTGAATGTTACAGTGGTTGACCAAGCTGACACAACGTATGACGTTGTCCTTGATGATAACACAAACAACCTTGTTCCACCTGATGAAGCGACGCGCAGCACTGCCTTTTGCAACAACTCAGTGCACACAGTTGACAACAACAACGTCGACACTGACATAGATGCTGACAGCAAACAAATTGCTGAAGATCCGCATCCTGAAGGTCATGAGGCAGACAGCCATCATGATGCTGACAGCGACGGCGATTACACAGACAGAGTCACACGTACGCAGAAACGTGTGGAAAAACCTGAACGGTTTCTGTGTCACTTTGTAAGAAGGGGTAAAGCTAAGAGAGCTTACCTCCCACTCACATTGGAAGGGGTCCTAGAGCAAGAAGCACTCCTGGTTAGCGGCTCAGACGTGTCTGTCATGTCAGCCAAACTGTTTGAGGAGCTACGGACCGCCGCTAACGATGTTGACAGGCAAATACCCTTTGTGAAAGACACTTATGGTGATCAACTGGGCCTCGCAAAGACGAGAACAACCCTAATAGCCATGGTCCACATGCAGATTGGCGAGATGTCACTATACCACCCGGTATATGTGTCTGATCTAGACTCACTCCGGGCTCCATTTGTGGTTGGCCAAGATTTTATAAATCGCTTTGAAGCGATTATAAATTATGGCAATCAGACGATGTGGGCCACAGTGAGCAGTCCACTGCCATTCGTGGTACCTTACCAAGGTCAGGACACTGACTGTCTAACAACAGGTACCGCTGAGGTAATAAAGGATTCCCCAACCGAGACCACAAACCCGGTAAGTGATCCTTCATATACAGGTGAGACAGAGGAGACTCAACATTTGTACCAGACTCTGGCCCATCACGAGGACCTCCTCTGCGAGCTGACACCTTCAGCACTCCCTGACCACTTCCTACCACAGGTAGAAGAGGGTGTGGTGATCCAAGGGTCCCACACCGTTGACGCTGTACTGTCCTGTGGGACAGGTAATTCGGCAAACAGCCAAGCTTGCAGTGAAGTCTTGGTTAGAGGACATCTGAGTCCAGAAGGTGGCAGTCTACAACACGCTGACAGTCACTTGGACTCCATTGTTGCTGATTTTGAGGACCCCTCCTCAAACAAAAGGGGGGCAAACTCACACTTCCTACCACAGGTAGAGGACGGTGTAGAGATCCACGGATCACACACCGAGAACGCTGTGCTGTCCTCTGGGACAGATAATTCAGCCATCAGCCAAGCTTTCGATGAAACCTTGGTTCAAGAGCTTTTGAATCTGGAACTACTCAGCGATGACATAGTTCTGACAGACTCAAAGTGCACCCCTTCATTCATGAAGTGGGAAGACATACATCACAACGACAGAGACACGCCTGCGACGGCGCCGACTGTTGTGACACACCTGCATTACGCAGAAAGAGGTAAATGTACAGAGGTACGTTGGCCGAAACCTAAAAGGTTCCTGCGTACTGTCTACTCTAAGCTGCGTAAACAGCCTAAACTAAACAATGGCATCCTAACTCGTGCCCATGGACGGACGTCCACACCTGTGCGCGTGGTCCCGCATGACCACAGGGGGGTGATGTTAGGCCATGCCCATGTCAAGGACAAAGATTTCAATAACCCCACAAATGACATAGCTCTCGCAAACTCAAAGACTTCATGGGAAAACAAGGTCGTCCAAGCACAAGATAGTGAATAAACTAAACAGTTTAAACTATTCTAGCTGCGAAAAGAAACCATTCCAACTAGAACGTAGAACACTAAGTGTAAAACTCACAACGAGGTCTAACTCTAACGACAGTTGTAAATCCACAGGTTTTAGTCCAATAATTGTTAGAAAGCTAAGTTCTATCTGTTTGTGTTTCCTTAGGACCACGATGAAACTGCTCCTATTAATCCTCGCCTTCTTGGGACTCGTCCAAGTGGGGCAACTCGAGGTTGTAACCCTCGGACCTACCTCAGGAATCAGTCTTCGGGATCAACCCGGACTGCTCGTCGCAGATTGTCGTCTGTATAGCCAGAAGGTCTTTGTTCGCTTTGATCCCCAAACAGTGATCCAACAGCACGTTACAATCAAAGAGGAGTGGCTCGACAAATCGTGGTACACTTACCCAATCGAGGACGCAAAAGGACAAATCCGACACATGTTAAAGCAGCTACATAAGTACACTCTCACTCAACAGGAGCTGAGTGGAAAACCTTTGAGAGAGAAGCGTGGCATTGGATTGCTCCTCCTCGCCGCCTCTCCTCTCGGCTCTCTTTTCAGTTTAGGCATGTCCGCAGTCAACACTGTCAGCATATCATCCCTAAGACAACATGTTAATGAAATGCAAAATGAGTTCCCAAAGATCCAAATACAGATGAATCAACAACAAGCTCAGTTTACCCAGGTGACCAAAACTCTTAAACAAACTGTATTAGTGCTGAACACTCACACCCAGAGAATACAGGTCCTGGCACAAACGGTAAATGAACTAAAACTTAAGGTAGAATGGGAATACACCATCATGCACCTGATAGATAGGGTCCTTTCTGACATGCTTAGAGATATCAGCTCATCAGTTGATGCACTAGCCACTGGCAGAATTCCACCCTATCTCGTCTCGATGCAGATGGTAACAGACATCCTTACCTCCGCTACAGGCGAACAAGCAAGGTCAGTCCAGGCTCACCTAGCTTTCGCTCTCGGTAGCGCAATCCCGATTTATGTCAACCACGTAACGGGTGAATTCGCGTTCCTTATCAATCTACCCATCATTCCATCAGACGGCATATATAGACTGAAAGACGTCATTAATGTCGGTAATTGGCACGGTGAAAACCATGTAAAAATTAACACTCCAAAGGTGATTGCTTATCGCGACAGTGACCCCTCAATCTACTTGGTTCCAAACCTCCTGATGTGTGTTCTCACACACGACATACACTACCTGTGTACGAGCAAGCCTTTCATTCTGAATAAAGGCACGGGCATTTGCGGTGTCACACCCGTTCCAGATAACTCAAAATGCCCAACGACCATGACTCCGCGACGCCAGGTTACGACCGCTAGCGCGGAAATAGTTGGGTCACGTTGGTTAGTCAATGTTCCCCAGAGAACCGCAACGATGGTGTACGACCACCAACCCGCGGCTAACAAACTTGTGACCCTCCCAGATAAAACAATGTGGATCAGTGTCCCCGAAGGTACAACTGTACACATTGGTGAACTGACACTCTACCACCTCCATCCGGATCGGTGGGAATCTACTCTGGAAGATTCCGAGTGCTTTTCAAACATGAGCTTAGAGATAGACCCTAAAACAATTGAACAACTCCGTTTTGAAGGAACTAAAGTCGTCGACGTCGAACCGATTAATAAAGTTCTCAGGACGCTCAAGTCAGACACTACGATACCGTTTCAACCTATCACTTACGCGTGGTCTAGCGCCGACTCGCTCAATTCAGTTGTGGTAATGATCCTCTTTTTCGTGATGTGCGGGATGATCGTATACCTGCTCCGTCGCGTCCAAGCTGTTGAGGCTCGATTGGATCGTTATGAGGCCCAACAGGGTACTGCAGACCGTCAGAAACCTGACCCGAGAGGCAGGCTTACTGGACAGAACACTCGTTTGTAATCTGACGACCAGAGTGAGTTTGACGTAGTGAAACGTTGTTTTTAGTTGCTTGATTGCTACCTTTGTTGTTATTGAAGTTGTTATTGTTTTCTGAACACTCCCAGCCAAAAGAGGTTTTGATTGTTGATTAGTTGAAGACTTAAATGGATTTTAACTATGCCAACATGCTGTTCATTTTGTTAAAGATCTCAATCTTTGAAGAGTCATTGTAGATTAATACTACTTAAGGTACTATAATCTACACTGATCTCCCAATCATTTAGGTAGAACCGATGCGATCGTTTCTATTCTAGATCTATTCATTTTGATGAGTCTCGCCATAGACTTCAAAATTTTTAGGGATTACCAAATCTTGCGTCGTTCGTCTAAAAGACAACAGACATTTAGACCAAACTAGTTTCAATTTTTTTATTTTAGTTTAACCTAAACTAAATAATGAATGGAGGAATAGTTTGAATGAAGAGGCCTTCGTTACAGAAGCCCTCCACATTTCTATAGGTATAGATCCCTATTTCTGATTTTTACAGCATTGATCCACCCCTTAATTGGTAATTGTAGCTGATCTAATCCATGATAGCTTACATACCAGGTGCATATAGGTAAGGCTTAATGTAGAATCCCTATCATAAGCCCACCTAAAACCACATAATTGCATGACACATTGAACCAGGGTGGCACCGACTGGAAGCCATCCAGCCTGCAACCTTCGATGTGGGGACCTGCTGATCCAACGTTGGTCTTCAACCTTCATCCAAGGCCCGCCTCCTCTGCTTCAATCGAGGGATCCCCTCTACATGCTGATTAAAAACCATTCTTGCTGATGAAATCAATAACCCCCATCGTTGTGGATTTACCGTTGTGGATTATAAGACTTTGTTTTCCAAGGGATCACAGACTCAGTTCTCCATGGGTTAACAGACTATGTTTTCCAAAGGATTAAAAGCTTGCCGCAATGGGATTACCTACGAACAGTATGGAATTTCCAAAAACATTATGGGAGTATATTTTTGAATTTTTTTTCCACTTACTGGATTACATAGAGGTCAGAGACATTCGGTGGTATCGTTTCGTGTTGGAACTCATCCCCAAGGACAGGCGATGACTTCCAAAAAGGGGGACTGTAGTGATATAGGCCTCTGTCTTGACCTTCAAGTACACCTCTCCACATCTCTCTGAAACTCTAAGTGTTACACCTTCTTGAAGCTCTCAAGGAGACAGATGGACACTTATATATTTTAACAATTATTATGAATTAATGGACACTAATTAATCAGATTGAACTTTCTCTTTAATGTGTGTTAATTCAGAATTGATCTACAGTATATTTTTGTCATTTTTAATGATGATCTGTTACTTTCATGAGCTTTGGCCTTCTACTGGTTTTATTTCTGCAAAGCAAGCAAGACTCTGTCGCTAAGGCAGAAGTCAGGGTAAGAGCTGTTCTCTTGCAGCCTTCTCTGTTTTGTCTATGAAGTTAGCCATAACATTTTCTGTGCTTGCAAGCAGGCCACCTGGCTGTTTATGTAAACAGTTTTCCTGTTGTCCGTCAAGAGACTTTCTGCCTATGGGATCATACTTCCATCTTTTATTTTGTTAACCAGCCTGTAGCCGTTGAGGAGGTGGGGAGACCCCACCTCCCCCATATAATGGGCACTTCCTATTTGGAAGTTAGAGTTTCGAGGAGTACGAACTGTCAACTCTCTGAAAGCTGGAGACGTCCCGGTCAGGTGTCAACGACCCACGTCTCAGCTGGGATCATAGTAAAGCCTTACTTTGATCCATTCACTCTCCTTTCTGAAGAATTTGTTTTCTAAAGTTTTATTTTGAAAGTTCAACCAGTGCGATTGGAGTCTGTTCCTGCCGGTGAACGCGTGCTCCCGCTCGTCTGACCCAGTCATACACGCACGAAGTCATCTGGACGCTCACTGGACCACACAGTCCGTTAGTGTCCACAAACTTCTCAGTCCTCACCTCGCAAGACGTCTCGTCACCAGGTAAAGAGGCTTGTTTGTATGCTGCACGTGTGAGAAGCCCAGCTAAGATCCGTATGGGAAAGCTTGCCACCCTGGTTGTTTTCAAAATAATTAACTTTAGCTTAACTTAGCTCCAGAACTCCTTCCTCCTATTTCTTATTTTCCATAAGTATTTAATATGTTTGTTTTCATCATGGTAAACTTTAAGTAATGTGCCAACAGAAAGGTCCAACTGTCTGTTTGTTTTAATTTGAATTCTTGTCAACGTAGTTATTAAATCAGAGCTAATATCGATACAAATGTTTAATGTAATTCTTGTGATAGTTTCAATAAAAGGTCTATTTTTTGGTAGACCAATATAAGTTGAGTCTAAGCGTGAAATTACATTTCTTGTCTAATCACAGTAAAAACAACTTAGTATCGGAAAAAGGAAGAACTCGCACTTTGGTGGCAGTTTGTGCAAGATTAAAGTCTGCTAAACTGCGCATCCAATAATGGTGGCTCAGTAAGTGTTTTTATACCTTACAAGCAACATCATTATTATTCAATTACACACTCAACACAAAGTTT
>JBBPBX010079158.1:0-16451 GCA_038048925.1 Garcialebias charrua
TCCTCTGTCCTTTCTTTCACCCGAATCCGGTTCAGCATCTCTGCAAAGGCAACATCATCTTTCTGACGCATAATCTCAGTAAGCGTGATCATCTGAAAATGTTCATGCCAAAGGTCAATTTCTGCAGGGTCGAGCACACAGAGAGGTTTGGACTGTCTCACTGGTGGCAGCTGATAAAAGTCTCCAACAGCTAAAACTGACATTCCACCAAATGGTCTGTGACTGCCTTTAATCTGTTTCAGCCGTGCATCCACGTAGGCAAAAAGGGGCTTTGAAACCATCGAGATCTCATCAATAACAAGGATTTCTGCATTAATGAGTTCAGACCTTACCTCGTCCAGCTTGTTACCAAGTCCTTGAATTGGTGGTTTCAGGCTTCTTGGCAGTTTGAGGAGAGAGTGCAGTGTTGTTCCACAAATGTTGAAGGCTGCAGTTCCAGTGAAAGACGTCAACAGAACAGTTGGATTGGATAAATCGGCCTCCTCTGCATTTGCAGGCAGTCTGCTCAGTATCTTAGATGCTTCGGCGTGAATACATTTAATCAGATGGGACTTTCCGGTTCCTGCACCACCGTTGATGTAGTAGAAAAATGGATGTGGGTTTAGGCCACACACTTGTTTCAGGCACCAGTCTCTGACTGCATAGAACACACACGCCTGCTTCTGGTTGAGATTCTGATACATCTGACGTAACACAGAGGGATCAGTGGAAGGTGGTTCTCTGACGGCTCTGACTTCTGTTACAACATCAGCGTTGTAGTCTGGCACATTTTCCTGTTCGTTGTGATCGTCTGCTTGTCCTCCGTCTACCTCATCACACTGCAATCTCACAACTTCTGATTCAGGGGCAAGATTACACCACTCGTCCATGATAGTGTTTCTGTTTCGTTCAAATTCTTCCAAAGCTTCATTGATTTCATCTGAGCTTCCTTCATATTTCTCTTTGTTTCTCAGAACAATGAGTTTCACATACTCTGGATCATCTGAACCTGGTAGTTTGACCCATGCAGAGTTGTAAAAGGACTGAAATGTTGGAAAATTCGGTGTCTTCAGTTCCTGCTCTGATCGGTGAGGAAGGTATAGTCTTAATAATCGCCCACAAAACTCTTCGGGGTGCTTTTCCTCAGAACAGTGGTAATATCTGATAACGGCTGGCTTATCTTTCTTACGTCTTTGCACGTATCCCAGCTGATTGAGGAGAGGCAGCACACCTTTCCGTTTAGCTGCTTGAGCATTGACAATTGTACATGTTGCTGCAAAATCTGCTAAGCACATTCCCTCATACTCAGGTGTCTCAGGTCTGGCTTTGTACCTGTCATTCAAACTTGTCATCCAAATATTGTGACTGTCTGGTGTTGTGCTCTCCAGGAAAGACATGGGGCGACTCATTTTCACAGGATTGTCATCCGTTGGTACAAAGACTACACTACGGGAACTTTTTTTCATATGTAGGCCACATGCACGAGCCACACACTCCTGAGCGCTGATTTCTCTCTTTTTGGAATAAGCCTGCATGACTGCCTTCATCTCATTACACTCATTGACCCGGTCGATGATGGCCGTATCTATGACCTCTTTAAGGTACTGAGAGAGTTCACTTTCCTTTTTTGTGACGTATTTGGTCAGGTACATTACACATGAATAAACAGTCACAATGAAGGAAACATCAATGTTAGCGTCCCAGGCTTCCAGAAGAGGTGCATTGTAGTTGTTTATCCAGATGTCTTTTGGATCACGCTTCATTATGATTGTAGTTTTTTTGAACATGCATTGAAGACATTCTTCAAACACTTCTATTGTCAGGTTACATTGAGACAGAATCTCCTCAAAAGTCATTGATGCTACTTCAGGTTCCTTTAACAGCTTCATGAAAGGTTCCAGTTTCCTTTTTGCATTTGCAGTGTCCCGACTCTCTTCACATCTGGTGATCATTGTCCTTGTGCAGGGGGGTTTAGGGAAACCAAATCTACATCCAGAGTTCACACTCTTAAAACAGGTTTTAGTGTGGTTCCTGCTGTGTTTCTGCACTTCTGTTACCTTCTTGTACAGTTCAGGTTGTGTGTCTGGGTCGGGCAGTTGGGCTGAGATGAATCTGTCCACAAAGTCACAGACTGTCTGATCATCATCTTTCTCTACATCAGGGGCAAATCTTATCCAGAACAGAGCATGCACGTGGGGGCTGCCTCTGTGCTGAAACTCTATTCTGTAGAAGAAATCAAAGATCTCACCGAGTGGCTGAGCAGGAGAAAAAAGCAAGTCTCTGAATAATGCTTCAACACGCTTATCAAACATGCGCATGGTTGTTACTGGATTTGATCTTAGTATAACACACTTTTCTGTCCAGTTGAGCCCTTCAAAGTCAACGCCTTCACCTTGTTGTCTTTTTATGGCTGTAATCACTTCAGGCCATCTCATCTCAGCAGCAGAAAATGTGCAGAAGAATGTAGGAGTTCCCAGCTGTCTGATCATAGCAAACAACTCTTTGGTTGTCTTCTCCCAAAAAGAAGGTGTTCCTCTTAATGGCTGCATGAACCTGGTTGCATCTTTATTTCTTACCAGCCTCTCAACCTCTTGCTTATTTTGCAACATACCAGATGTTATCCGTCGTCCATCTTTGGTCAAAGTTTTGCCTTTCCTTAACTGTATGGTCATGCTGGATTTAGCCAGATGGATCTCGGTCACAAACTGCGCAAAGAACAAATAGTTGGTGTCTCTGGCAAAACGATCATCAACACTAAAAAGCCTGGACTTGAAATAACTGCTCGGTGTGACTTTAATACGTCTCCTTTCATCCAGAGTGTTCTGACCTGTAGGGAACTGAACAGGAAAAGCCATGGCTTCCAGTTTAGGTGTACGGAAAAAACTAACTGGATTGTTCCCTTCAGCAGGTGCCACACAGTAAATGTCATCACTGTAACTCAGGATCTCCTCAGAAACATCTAGAGGCTGAAGACATGACTCTAAAGCAAATCCTCCATTTGGTAAATCGCTGTCTTCTCCATCATTTCCCTCATCGTTCTGTTCTCTCTGTTCACTTTCTTCTCCATCATTTCCCTCATCGTTCTGTTCTCTCTGTTCACTTTCTTCTCCATCATTTTCCTCATTGTTCTGTTCTCTCTGTTCCTTTTCTAAATGTTTTTCCTCTTCACAAGACATGTCAACATCTGAGTCAGTTTCATTTTCTGCTTCACACAGTGCAGCCTTCTCACACCTGTCAATGTCCATTAAATCTTCCTCATCATAGTCATCATCTCTCATACTTGTGTTGTCGTCATCATCATCATCATCTTCATCATCATCATTTAAAGTTGGGTCACAGAGCAAAGGTTCATCTCTGATTGTTACATCTTGATACTGTGGGTGGATCCGTTTTAATTTGTGCAGTGCTTGAATCAGTTTAGACCAGGTTACAGTCTGGAACAGCTGGTGACCTTTGAACCACAAGGTTCTCTTCAGTTTCACTCTTATGACATGAGACTTCCTTCTCAGTCTGGGTAAGGCATTGACAGTCTCCTGAACTTCTGCTGGAACACATACAACGTTTCCCCTGATGAGATTCTGTCTGCCTTTAGGAAGAGGAATAATCTTTGCAAAAGGAATGCATTTAGAAATCAGATGTCTCTCCATGATGTTCAGGTCTTGGAGTTCAGGAGGAATTTTTGAAAGGCCCATTGCATTTGCAACAGCTAGAGTTGGGATCAATCCTTTTTTCACATATTTAGAACAGGTGTGACAAATCCACTCCTTCTTTCTCTCATGGGGAGCTGAGCAGTTTTCTTTACAGTCTTCGTTACAAACATGAACGTATGTTCCTGTCAAACATTCTGCAACAACATCTGGATTTTTGGTGTAATTTGACCTTGTGCAGACTTTGACTTGGTTACGAAATGACGCTTTATGGCACACAGTGCAAACATAGGTAGGACCAGCTTTTATATTAGATCTGAAAACAGATATGGCTTCATTGATCAGACTGTTGTCTGTGTTACTTTGTACACTCTCAGCTTGTCTGTTCATCTGTCGATACTTTCTTTTGATGTTCGTGGCACATCTAAAATAATGCATCCTTCTAAAATGTTCATTGTTGTAATTCTTTCTCATGATCTGTCTCATTATTTCTCTGTGTCTCTGCCTGAATTCCTTCATGTTATAACGTTGAACAGAATAAGATCTTTGTCTGTCCCGAAACGATTTATTCTCTCTGTAACGGTTTACAAGATACTGTCTTTGCTTCTGCCTAAAATGTTCATTCTCTCTGTAACGGTTTACAAGATACTGTCTTTGCTTCTGCCTAAAACGTTCATTCTCTCTGTAACGGTTTACAAGATACTGTCTTCGCTTCTGCCTAAAACGTTCATTCTCTCTGTAATGGTTTACAAGATACTGTCTTTGCTTCTGCCTAAAACGTTCATTGTCTCTGTAACGGTTTACAAAATACTGTCTTTGCTTCTGCCTATAAGGTTCACTTTGTCTTTTATGGCTTCTAACATATAATAGTTTATTTTGTCGGTATTCTTTACTCTGCTTATATTGTTGAGAGTAATACACTTTCATGCAATCTTTTTTCTTTTGTCTATACTCAACATTTTCTCTGTAAGATTTGTTATTGTGCAGTTTCCTTTTCTGTCTGACAGCTGGATTGTTTTGATATGCATTTTTAGAATAAGTATTTTTCTTTGTTTTTAATGTTCTATAAAGCTGCCTTTCTTTCTGTTTTTGATTTTCTTGTCTCTGTAGTAGTTTCTGTGTGACCAGTGACCTCCTCTTAATTTTTCTCCTCACTTGTTTGCTGAGTTTGGACAGTTTACATGAGATTTCCTGCGTTACCGACTCTGTAAGATGTCTGACACCAGTTGTACAAGAAGCAATGTCTGGTTCTCTGTTGGAAACTTCACGAGCTGGATCACTTGGTGTTTCAGTGAACATTCCCTGTTGTCCTTCAGAAGAAGTTAGTGTAACATCAGAATAATCAGAAGGACCATCATGGTTCATCACTTGAGCTGTAATGTTTGCTTCATTTGGAGGATTTTGTGTACGAGATGGGACTTCAACCTCATTTTGTTGTACAGCATTTTTCTGAGATGTTGATGGTAAAACGTTTTCTGTCTGACCTATGGCTCTTGGTGAGTTTGATTCATTAACATGGTTGAACATGTTAGGTTGAACATCATCAGTCTTGTTTCTGCTATCTTTGTGTACAGTAACATTTCTCTGCTCAGCTGCATGTTCACTGTAAAACTCAATAGGCTTCAGCTCATAATAACAGGAGTCTTGCACGTCAAATATTGTGAACAAGCTTCTGATCCTGGCTGTCATGTCACCCAGACAACTGAACTTCAGCATCACAGCTTTCCCACGCTTAGGTATTACTGGCAGACCGTTAATATCGCGACTATGGGGGTCAAAAAGGCCGTATTTACCTGTTCTACATCTGAAAACAGTGATACAAAGTCCTGCCATAATCAGTAGAGCATACTGCACCTCTGAGGTCAAACAGTTCAGTCCTTGTGTAAGGCTGGGGAGTTGTCCAGGTCCAAATGTTCCATAACGTGAAATATGAGACATGTTCACGTTGTAATGAATCCTACGGGCTGTAACTTCAGGTGGTAATTCATCTGAGGCTAAATGATCACTTGTTGGAAATCTTTCCCTGGCTTCTAAGTACATTGCATGACCTTTATCCAACACTAGGTCAAGATCTGATGTGGTGATGTTCTCATCTTCATGCAGAAATGATAAAAACACCAAACTGTTGGCCGTGCACTGTCTGTTTTTATACTCACCATAAATGTTTGAGGCCTGGCTTCTTGAAGCACGCACAGTTGTTACAGATGGTTGTATATTGACATTGGGTTGATTAGACACTCTAGGAACATGACTTTGAGGTTTAGTGGAATTACATACCTGTGGGTTGCTGTGGTTCACCTGATGTTCATCAATGTGTCTAAGTCCTCTCTTCAAAGCATCAGCATAAGACATCTGTTCAGTTCGTGGAGCTTCATTTCTGAGTTGTGGACTCTCAGCAGCAGACACGGTCACATTAACCTCCTCAAGGTTCTGTAGAACTTGGACCTGCTCACCTGTTGTAGGACAGTCAACATCCTTCAGTTTCTGCCACCTCACTTTCTGAGCTTTTGATCGTTGGTTCTTCCTAGGCATTGTTACACTTAAAGAAACAGATAATACTGTTATAAACAATATATTCCACTAAGACAAACTTGCTACCTTTAAAACTTTTCAACTGTTTTGTTTTTCAGTTAAGAAATGTATATATAATCTGACTGATCAAAATATATTATAATCAACAGTCAAAATGTATCTGACTTAATCTTAGTAAAGATAGATCCGATAAGATATGGTTTACAGATAAATCCGAATATCAGAGCAGTGCTTTTCAAAATCTAATAAAAATAGGTATATTTTTGTCAAGATGTATTTGATGAGATATGTTTGACAGATAAATCCAAAAGTTAGAACAGTGCTTTGCAGTTTTGATCTAAATAGGTACGTTTTTGTCAATATCCAAAAATAAGGCCAAACAATGAGTCAATAAAATCTGGTAAACTCAACACAAGCCAAAATCAGGGGAAGAGCTACCGGTGATGGTAAACTCAACCCGAGCCAAAATCAAGGGAAGAGTTACCAGAGATGGTAAAGTCAACCCGAGCCAAAATCAAGGGAAGAGTTACCAGAGATGGTAAACTCAACCCGAGCCAAAATCAAGGGAAGAGTTACCAGAGATGGTAAACTCAACCCGAGCCAAAATCAAGGGAAGAGTTACCAGAGATGGTAAACTCAACCCGAGCCAAAATCAAGGGAAGAGTTACCAGAGATGGTAAACTCAACCCGAGCCAAAATCAAGGGAAGAGTTACCAGAGATGGTAAACTCAACCCGAGCCAAAATCAGGGGAAGAGTTACCAGAGATGGTAAACTCAACCCGAGCCAAAATCAGGGGAAGAGTTACCAGAGATGGTAAACTCAACCCGAGCCAAAATCAAGGGAAGAGTTACCAGAGATGGTAAACTCAAACCGAGCCAAAACCAGATAGAGGGGATAGGGTAGATGATACAAGATAGAATGGCTTGTCAAATTAGATAGAGCTGTAGTGTAGAGTTAGGTAGAATAGCTTCGTAATCAAAGAGAGAGCAGAGAGATAGATCAGGAAAGATAGAATTTCCAATTAGAGGGGAGAGGTGGATATCAGCACACCTGTAAGGCAAAATCAAAACAAGAATTAGATATTTCATCAAGTGAGTACATTTACCGTAAAAACCGGTGTATTATACGCTGTACTTTTGCTCATTTGAATGTCCTGCATATTAAACACCGAAGAGTATTATTTATGGATTTTTTCCCATATTTTTAGACCAATTTTTCGCTCTGATTCTTCGTTTTTCATTTTTGGCAAAAATGGTGCAGTACCAGTTTCGGCCGCTATACGGGCCCTGTGGGCAGCAGCCAGCAGAGGACTCAGAGAGTGAAGAGGAAGAGGGGCCACTTCCAGAAGTTTCCAGCTCATGTGTCCGAAAAAAGCCTACTTTGGTCGGACTGACTCTGCCGTTGCCCGCTCCCTGCTGTGGATGTACCGGTAGCTGTTTTTGTTTGCAAGATACCACTCATAAACCACATCACGGATTTTTCAATCCAGCTGATTTCACATTTGGTTAAGCTCAGAAGTCCGTCTGCTATAAAGTCAGGTAAGAAATATTTTTTAAGCGTTTATTTAGCTAAATGTAAAGAAATAAATCGGCGAACTATTTTTTAAAATCCAGCTCAGACCAGCTGATTTCACATTTAGTTAAGCTCAGTAGAAATATAAGAAATATATATATTTTTTAGGTGTTTCTGTACGGTAGTTTTATTTTAATTAAATGATGCGCAGCAAACCGTTTTGGTCTGTCTGGGTGCGAGCATCGTGTTGTTTACGTTCAAAATTAAGCTCATTTGTAATCATTTATTAACAAAAATTAAACTGAGACATGTTATCATATATATTCAGCTAACAAATATATTTTTTTAAGGTGTTTCTGTACGGTAGTTTTATTTTAATTAAATGATGCGCAACAAACCATTTCTGTCTGTCTGGGTGCGAGCATCGTGTTGTTTACGTTCAAAATTAAGCTCATTTGTAATCATTTATTAACAAAAATTAAACTGAGACACGTTATCATATATATTCAGCTAACAAATAATTTTTTTAAGGTGTTTATGTACGGTAGTTTTATTTTAATTAAATGATGCGCAACAAACCATTTCTGTCTGTCTGGGTGCGAGCATTGTGTTGTTTACGTTCAAAATTAAGCTCATTTGTAATCATTTATTAACAAAAATTAAACCGAGACACGTTAACATATATATTCAGCCAACAAATAATTTTTTAAGGTGTTTCTGTACAGTAGTTTTATTTTAGTTAAATGATGCGCAGCAAACCATTTCTGTCTGTCTGGGTGCGAGCATTGTGTTGTTTACGTTCAAAATTAAGCTCATTTGTAATCATTTATTAACAAAAATTAAACCGAGACACGTTAACAGATATATTCAGCTAACAATTTTTTTTGTGTGTTTCTGTACGGTAGTTTAATTTTAATTACGGTAAATTCAGCTCTCGCTCCAAACCGGGCCTGTGGGCCTGTTGTGTGTGCGCACATCGTGCTGTTTACATTTTAAATTCAGCTGATTTGTAATCATTTATTAACAAAAATTAAACAGACACGTTAACGTATATATTCAGCTGACAAATATATTTTTAGGCGTTTCTGTAGTTAAAATTTAATTAAATTCAGGTCGCGCTGTACAATGGACCACATTTCCTGGTTGTCTCAGCGGTGGGGTGACGCATAACGTCAGCGGTGGATGACACGTTACGTCGGCGTCGGGAGGGTTTGGCGCCATCTAGTGGCCATAAAAAAGACTGCAACGGCAGCGCGCATTAAACACAGAAGCGTATAATGTACATTTTTTTCTGATTTATTCCCCAAAATTGGACAAAGCGTATTATACACAGGAGCGTATTATACACCGGTGAATACGGTAGTAAAGAAATTAATGCAAAAATAACATGTAATCCAACTTTAAAACGTCAAATGTGTGTGAAAATAATAGTCCAGTTTAACTCATGTGATATTTTTATGAGTATTTAAAAATAAGATTCATATAAATTTATGAAAGTGGTAGCAAAGTAATTTACACAATTTTATCAAATACACATCAAACTGTATAAAATAGATCAGCACTGATTAATGCAAGTAATCAGTGATAAATTTTCATCTAGAAATGATCCACACTTAGTTTGATGATAAGAAAGTTCATGCTCAATAATCCAGGTACCAAATCCAATAATTCTTAGTCGGGTCATCTGGACAGTTTCTTTTTTATAAAAACATTTCACCCTCTATCTGGAGGGCTTCATCAGTCAGAGGACTTCCAGCAAACAGTTTCCCCCACCAAGAAGTAAACACCTTAAGTATACTAACCAGTTTCATGACTAAATAAAGACCTGAACACCCAACATCAAAAGTTAAACAGCAAGGTTTTCATCTCATCTGTGTGCTCATTTGTCTGTACCGTTAGCAAAATAGCTGTGAATTATTGGATGGATTGTAATGAAAATTTCAAGAAATTATTGTCAGATTTATACCTACAACTATTTGACTTATAGAGTCAATCCAAGTCAAACTGGTCACTACACTAATTTACAACACCTTAGCAGTCAATGAGTTTAGATTAGTTTAGTAGCTAGTATCCTTGCCAAAATATAGTCTAAACATAAACTGGTTGCACAACATCTACTTCTTAATACTTTGTTCCTACTATTTTTCTTTTCTTTCTGCTTCTCCCTTTTTCAGGGGTTACCACAGCGAGTGAACTTGCATGAGAATTTAGCAATTGTTTTAAGTCGGATGCTCTTCTTGATGTAAATACAGATGACAGAGGTATCTCAGCCCACATGCATGGAACAAATGACTCCCATATTAGTTTCCTTTGGGAGCAGCTGTGAGTTGAGGGCCCAAAGTGGACCAAATGACCTTAGAAGAGGTTGAAGTGCTTTACCTTTTCCACCCAAATGTTGTTGCAACCATCATGGAATTTGAACCAGCAACCTGTCAATCACATGCTCACCTTTTGTAACCTTTGTGTCACCACTAATGTTGGGAGTTAACTTTGATTAAAATCCATTTGTAGTTCACACGATACAGTATTAACAACTAGGGCTGGACGATATGGCCAAAACTCTTATCACGATAGATTTCTTAATTTTGTTCGATAACGATATAATTCAATATCGATAAACAATATAAAAGCCTCAGAAGAACTGTACCAAATATATGCTCACCTTTTATTGGTATACAGCCTTCAAAAAAATTTGAAATCATTGTCAAACATAAAACTGTCAACTTTGTCAATATCAATAGTTTTGCCTTTAAACAAAAATATAACCTAAACGTAACATCTGTAATTTCTTTTTATTCATGGAGGGTTTATTAATGAGAGTTTTGGATGATTTACTGTTTTAAAATGATATATCTCAGACGCGACCGGGAGTGTGTCAGCCGATAGCTGCTAACAAACATTAGCCGAGATACCCGAGCAAATTTTAATATATTTATAATTTATTTTGCAAAAATGAACAGAGCTGAATGATATAAGATATATATGTTCTGACAAATGTGCAAATTTACAACATCATGTCACAATACCTTTAAACTTTATTTGAACAAAGTCGTCAACACTGATAAACAAGTAATTCAAAGCAGACATTCCTAAATTATAAATGTGGAGTGTTTGCTGTAGATAAAGTACCTCTTTACTTACCAATCAAGGCACAAATCCAGAGCAGATTTCTCAAGTCTACAAGAAGACACATAAAACAGAACAATATTAACATAAAAGTCACAAAACATGTCCACCAAAAATCCATCAGGTCATTAGAAAAGATACAGGGATATTAACAGGATGTGTGAACATACCAGTTCATTTGAAAAGAATCAGAACAAAGCTGTTAAATGTAAATGTGTTGCATTGACACCATTTGCTGCTTTCAGTACGTAGCTCCTGTCTCAGTGAAATTAAGCACATTAGTAAAAGATGAACAGTGAGCTCAGATATGACCAATAGTGTTGTTCACTACCAAGACTCCTGGTCCAGTACTGATACCATGTAAAATTCAGGCTAGTATCAGTGACATAGATACTAGCAGTGGCGGTCTGTGCATTTCACACCTAGGCCTTCAGTAGTGCTCCGTTTGAATCAATCCTACCATCAATAACTATTTTCCCCATATTTTTAGACCAATTTTTGGCTGATATATGACTGTTTCCATTCATTCTGATGGGAAAAATGGAGCAGTGCCACTTTCGTCCGCTAGGGGCACTAAAGGACACTAGGCTTTTGACGACTACCAGTGTACCTGAATGTGTACGAATATTTTAGAGCAAAACAAGTCCTGCTGGATGGACAGCGGGTGCACGCACATCATGCTGCAGTTTAAAGATAAAATTAAAGTGTTTAGCTCCATTCCTGCCATCATCCTGGGAGGCTTGACCAACGTGCTGCTGCCCCTGGACCAGAGGCGCCTCCAGAGGGGAGCTAGGGTGTGCTATAGCCCCCCCTGGAAAAGTCACAGCACCCCCTTAGCACCCCCAAGAAAATATCAGATTATTTTCTTTTTCATCTGAGTTAACATTCTTTAACATGTGGTTGTTGTGATATTTTCCTCGCAAAACACAACTAATAAAATTAAAAGAAATTAGTGATTATATCGAGTAAAATTTTTTTTTTTTAAAAAATCTGATCCACCAGCTGAAGCCCACAAAGATGAGTGATGCTCTCAACACTGACCCAGTAAGGAGCAGAAACTGGTGACATGATGCCTCTGGTTATGCCATTTTTAGCTAATACAATTTGATAAATCATTTCCTGGCTTGCAGTAATAATAAATGACTTATCTGGTCACATTAAATAACTACTTTTAACCAAAATCCAAAATAAACTTTATTAAAATAGCCTCACTGCATCTAAATTCATGCGTGTATAAAACTGAAATAATTCCTGCTCAAAGAGTTAATTTTGCCTTAAGCCTTGACTGATTTATGAATATTGCTTGTTTATTATTGTTGTTGATTCTTAGTTTGATTATTTTTGTAATAAAACTTAAAAGACAACTTTATTCGGATGATTATTCATTTGTTCTGGTATAGAACTCCCTGTAATAACATATTCACCCTTTACTAATCAGAATCAGTCAGTCTACTTTGTAGAATATATTGATTAAGTTGTTGTTGGTCAGTAAACTGACCAGTGGGTGCCAAACTTTAATGAATGAAAAATAAATAAAACAAATGTAGTGGGGCTGAGATGGAAAAGGTGTCATCCTTCTTCCTCCATCTCACCCTTCGTTATGGCTACAAGCTTCTACCCCGAGGTTGTTAGACTCATGAACCCCTAGTCTGGAGTATCACTGTGAAAACAAATCACTGTAATACCATTTGGTTATGTGCTGCTGATCTCATGCTGCTGATCTATTTCATGTTGCTGTGTTCACTCGTCCTCATCTGCTCACATAGACTCATGTTCGTGCTGCTATTGTTTGGTGCATTGTTTCATACTAGTAGTGCTTAGTGTATTTTTAGTTTAGTGTATTTCTTATTTCATGTCTCGGATCTTTTTCACTGTTTTTCTTTACAATTTGTATTTTTGTTGGATGTAACTGGGACCCTGTCCATAGTTTCGTTCCACCTTATGTACCACATGTGATGTGAATGACACACATTGACCTTGAGAACTGAAAGAACAACTGATCCTTCATAGCATCCTCAGTAAAATGCTTAGCCCCCCCTTAGCACCTGCAGAAAAATATCTCTGGAGCCGCCACTGCTCTGGAGATTTCTGTGAACCAGAACTTCAAAGCAGCTCTGCGCTGCGGAGGAGGACGCAGCTGCTCTGAGCTGCATTTACCTCAGGAGTTGTCTGACAACTTTTCAGAACTCTTCACCAGCGACACAGGGGATGAAGAATTCAACAAGTTTGAATAAAAATAAATAAATAAATATGTGTTTCTGTCATCATTATGGGCAGATGATTCTTTAGTTTGTAGCAGGTCGCTTTCGTAAATGAGCCCTCGAGGCTCAATAAGATTTACCTGACTAAATAAAGGTTGAATGAATGAAAGATGCGCCTGTAGTAATTTTAAAATTTACGTTGGCTTCATTTTGCATGCATGTTTTAACCGTCAAAGTGCATTTAAGAAAAGTTCAGCTGAGACACACCTTTACTATAATGTCAGCAAACACATATTTTTAAGGTGTTTAATCTTGTTACATTTTAAAGACATGAAGGTTTTTGCAGCATGCGTGCACACATTTGCAAGACCCGACAAGTGAAACTATTTAAATCCAGTGGATTTGACCAAATGTATTCATTTACAGTATTAAAGAAAAGTTCAGCTCACACACATCTTTGCTATAATTTTCAGCAAACAAATATATATTTTTAAGAGTTAATCTTGTTAAATTTTAAAGAGATGAAGGTTTTAGCAGCAGCGCACGTGAGGAGCGGTCAAAGCGAACCTATTCAGCTATTTGACATTACTGTATGTTCATTTTTAAAAGAAAAGTTCAGCTCAGACACACTAATGTCAGCAAACAAATATATTTTTAAGGTGTTATCTTGTTAAATTTTAAAGACATGCACAGTGGACAAGCTTGACACAGCGAAACTCTTTTTTTTAATCCAGCTGATTTTCAATTTTAGGAATATAGCAAAATTTTACTCACCAAAAATCCTGATTATTTGTACACAAAATCCATCCAGCTATTAAATGAACACAACAATATCTTTGCTCGTGCAGCTCGCTACAGATGAAGTTTGCTAGCTCTGGCTGTACACTCTGACGGTCCAATCAAAGCGTGTGAATACACTGACGTTTCTGTACGACGTACAGAAAACGTAAAAGTTGCAGAGAAGGCTCTGGGTGTGCCCAGAGCGTGCCCAAAGACATTAGGTGTTGCAAACTCAAAATCTGATTGGTTGAAGGAACAGCTTGGTCGACAATGCTACAGGGGTACAAGAGCTCCGAGTGAAGGCTTCTAATCTACCTAGCAACAATAGTGGCTGAAATGTGATTGGTTAAATGCTTAAATATGAAAATACGTCTGGATGCAGCGCTTGGGGGTGGGGGTGGGGGGTAAGCAATGAAAGGAAGCAGCCAGACCATTTGGAATTATGTAATACGTATTCATGGACAAAATATAATAATAATAATAAAAAATTATTTTTAATTTTAAATAATTTTAAGGCCTCCTCTGAAGGCCTTGCAGGCCTTGAGGGTACGCCACTGGATACTAGTACTGTACTTTGTGCAAATACACCTAATGTGTCAGGTAAAAGCAGTGTATTCAAATCAAAGCTGCATAAAAAATGCAAGACATTAATTAATTTATTTTAAATTCAGGAGTATGTTGAGCTAGTGACCTCATTTACAATATAGCTGAGCTGATAAAACAACAGAAAATAACAGAGGACATATTTATACAAAATATGTGAAAATGATGTTTCAAACACTAAACCTAGTGGGATGGCTCAGAGTACCGGCAGAAAATTGCCCTTGTTTTTAAATCCAAAACTTGACAGGAATGAGACTGTCCCGGCATTATTTTTGGAACCAACCTGAGGTAACTGTGCTAAATATGATTCTGTGTGGCAGAAAGAGACAAAAAAAATTTAGTCTTGCTTTATTCTCCATGTCACAGAGGAAATCTTTTAAGACTTCACATGTACCGTATGCAGTCTGAAGACAAACTCTAAGAGCTCTGCTCAGACATACAGGAGGTATAGTCTTCATAGTCCTTCAGAAGCCACATTTTCACAACAGACAGCAAAGAGCTGACCCTTTTTTTTTTACAGAGCTACGAATTCATTTACCGCTTTGATCCTAGTTGGTAACCAACTGCACACTGAACGTCTCACACAACCGGTACTAACCGTTGTTTTACAGTCATGACCTCAACAAAAAGTTTTTAGAAATGATTAGAAACGCAGCATCACGTTTGAGAGTTTGGTAAAATTGTTTTACTAATTTAAAACCGTTTTTACAGCTTTCTAACTGCTCTTAATTAAGAACACCAGTACTGTTTCACAGCATGACTTAGTTAAAAACAGAAGAAACAAAATTTACATACACATTGTTGTAACTAAAATCACACACAACCCCCCCCCACACACACACACACACATACACACACAAAAAAAGTCTAATACATTTAAAAAAGTTATCAGAAGTGGACACCTGACTTACCTCATCCAGCAGGAGTTGACAGTGAACAACCGGATCGATCCGGTTTCTCAACTGGAACAGTGACGCATTCATGGGCACTGGGAAATTCTATCATTAACATTGAACAGCTTTGGAAAATGATTTATCAAAAAACTCCACATTTTTTGTGTCTGACACATGTATGTATGACACATATATTTAATTTAACCATACAATAAAATCATAAAATCATTATCAGGATGAATTCTGAATATTTTTTTCCCAAAATATCCCAAAAGACTTGAAAGATGTAAACATCAGGGAGCAGGGGTGGCTGGTGCCCATGTCCAGCAATCACTGTGCAAGGGGTGGGGTACACCCTGGATGGGTCTCCAGTCCATCACAGGGACACATAGAGACAAACAACCATTCACTCTCTCACTTACACCCAGGGACAATTTAGAGTTACCAATCAGTCTATCATGCATGTTTTTGGACTGTGGGAAGAAACCGGAGTACCCGGAGGAAAGTACCCACGCATGCACGGAGAGAACACAACTGGTAAAGCTGCTGCCTCTCACTGAGAAGGTCCTTGGTTCAAATCCCAGTCCAGGGGCCTTTCTCGGTGGAGTTTGCATGTTCTCTCTATGCATGTGTGGGTTTTCTCCATGTTGTCCAGTTTCCTTCCACATACCAAATATATGCATGTTAAACTAAAAACATGCATGTTAGGCTGATTGGTAACTGTACAGTGTGAGTGAGACAGTGAATGGTTGTTTGTCTCGTTTGTCTCTATGTGTCTCTGTGATGGACTGGAGACCCGTCCAGGGTGTATCCCTCCCCTCGCACAGTGATTGCTGGACATGGGCACTGGCGACCCCCGTGACCCCAAAATGGAATAAGCAGTTAAAAGATAATGGATGGATGGATTTATCTGAAGAGCAGACTGCTTTGAATTTAACTCCATCACAGAACTTTCATCCTGAGCAAGCACAAAGGTGACAGTGGAAAGGAAAAACTCCTTCATGAGGAAGAAACCTTTAGCAGAATCAGGCTCAGAACAAGCGGCCATCTGCTTCGACCGGCTGGATTACACACACACACACACACACACACACACACACATACATATATATATATATATATATATTGCTACACAATGGCAGGTCAAGAATCACATGCTAAGACAGAAATAGTATCA
>JBBPBX010079159.1:0-13807 GCA_038048925.1 Garcialebias charrua
TCGAAGCGCAGTTCGTCCTTCGCGGGATTTCTTCAGACGACACCAAATACCACCATGTGGTCGCGGCGCTGGACCCACGGTCAGCCCAGCGGGTAATGAGCCTGCTCGAGGACCCTCCTGCACAAGGAAAATACGCCGCAATCAAGGAGCTCCTTCTGCAGCGTTATACGCTTTCAGACGCGGAGCGCGCGGAGAAACTGTTTTCCTTCCCCGGTTTGGGCGATGGAACAGCTTTGGAGCTAGTGGAAGGCATGTTAGCCTTGCGGGGCTCAGGCGACTGCGAGTTCCTCTTCCGCCACCTTCTCCTCCGCAAGTTTCCAGCACAAGTGCGTAATGTCCTGGCCAACTCCACGTTTCTGCAGCAGAAGAATTACCGCGCGCTGGCCGGAGAAGCTGACCGCATTCTTCTAACGACAAGGACCTTCGAAGTCCAGATGGCGGCCCACGGATCTCCAGCAGCGCCCGAGTTTCAAGCAACGCCCTCAGCGCCGGACGAGCCATCGGTGGTAGCAGGGGTCGCTAGCCGCGGGCGGACAGGAGCCGCCTTTTGCTACTACCACAAGCGTTTTGGCGCCAAAGCACGACGGTGCGTCCCGCCGTGCAGCTACAAACCTCAGGGAAACGACAACGCCAACGCACGCTAGCAGCCGCGGCCGTTGGCGACAAGGAAAGGCTGCTTTTCATCGAAGACTCGAGGTCGGGGAGGCGGTTCCTGGTGGACTCTGGTTCGCAGAAGAGCCTTGTTCCCCCGTCTGGCTCCGACACGTTGGCTGAAGGCTGCGGCCCACAGCTAACCGCGGCTAACGGCTCACCCATCAAGACGTTTGGTGAAAGGTTGGTGACTGTTCGTTTCCATGAACGAGACTTCCAGTGGAACTTTGTGGTAGCTGCTAGCTCAGTCCCTATTTTAGGGGCCGATTTTCTTTGTGCTCACGGGCTCCTGGTTGATATGGCTAACAGACGTTTAATCGACGCGGTGTCCTTTTCGTCACTGCCTTGTGAGACGCGAGGAGCTGGGCCTCTAATGCATGCTAATTTTTTAGCTTCGGGTGATGTGTTTCAACGTTTATTGTCTGAGTTTCCCTCGCTGACTGTTCCTAACTTTGCCAACACAAACACAAAGCATGGGGTTGAACATTATATTCCCACAACAGGTCCCCCGGTGTTCGCACGTGCACGCCGCCTCGATGCTACTAAGCTAGCAATAGCACAGGAAGAGTTTGCTAACATGGAGCATTTAGGCATCGTGCAACGCTCAAACAGCCCGTGGGCCTCCCCCCTGCACATGGTGCCCAAAGCAGACGGCAAATGGCGTCCATGTGGGGATTTCCGCCGCCTTAATAACATCACGGAGAACGATCGTTACCCCATCCCCCACATCCAGGATTTCTCAGTGCACCTGGATGGGACCTCTATTTTTTCAAAAGTAGATTTAGTACGGGGGTACCACCAGGTTCCTGTGCATGTGGAGGATGTCCCTAAGACCGCTGTGATCACGCCTTTCGGCCTGTTTGAGTTTTTGCGCATGCCTTTTGGTCTTAAAGGAGCAGCACAAACATTTCAGCGGTTGATGGATTCAGTCCTAAGGGGTCTGTCCTTCGTATTTGTGTATCTGGACGACATCCTGGTGGCTAGCAGCTCAGCTGACCAGCACATGTCCCACCTCCGCGAGGTTTTTCAGCGCCTAGCAGCACATGGCCTGATTGTAAATACAGCAAAATGCCAGTTTGGACTGCCAGTCATTGACTTTTTGGGCCACCGCATTTCTGCAAGTGGTGCCGTCCCGTTACCAAACAAAGTGCAGGCGGTGTCAGATTTTCCACAGCCCCAGTCTGTTAAAGCGCTACAAGAATTTTTGGGAATGGTGAATTTCTATAACCGTTTCCTCCCCAGGGCAGCACAACTGCTGCGCCCGCTCTATGGAGCGCTGAAAAAGAAAAAGCCCAACGACAGTGTTGACTGGACACCAGAACGCCTACAGGCATTTGGTGATGCTAAAGCTGCACTGGCCACTGCTGCCCTTCTGGCCCACCCATCCCCGGCGGCACAAATAGCTTTGACAACAGACGCATCTGATGTCGCGGTGGGGGCTGTGTTAGAACAGCAGGTGTCAGGAGTTTGGCAGCCGCTTGCATTTTACAGCCGTACGCTGCGGGACAATGAGCTTAAATACAGTGTTTTTGACAGAGAGTTGCTGGCGCTTTACCTAGCTACACGCCATTTCAGGTTTTTCCTGGAAGGCCGCCAGTTCACTGCATACGTTGACCACAAACCCTTGGTGTTTGCCATGTCGAAAATTTCTGACCCCTGGTCTGCTCGCCAGCAACGCCACCTCGCAGCGGTGTCTGAATTTACTACAGACATTCAGCATGTGGCTGGAAAGTCCAACGTGGTGGCCGACTGTCTCTCCCGGGTGCTGATCTCCCCCGTGTACGTGGGCATCGATTTTTCTGCCATGGCTGCGGACCAACGTAGCGACGCAGAAATACTCGAGCTCCAGTCCGGGCCCACGGGCCTCGAGTTGGAGGAACGGCAGGTGAATGACGGAGGTCCTCTCCTGCTCTGTGACGTTTCTACTGGCAGGCCCCGCCCCCTGGTTCCAGTTTCATGGCGACGCCGCGTTTTTGACTCCTTGCATTCCCTTTCTCATCCAGGGGTTAGAGCATCGGTGAAACTGGTCAGTTCAAAGTTTGTTTGGCCCGGTCTGCGTAAAGCGGTTAAGGAGTGGGCAGCAGCGTGTGTCCCATGTCAGCGTGCTAAGGTTGACAGGCACACCAAAGCACCTTTGGAACCTTTCCCTATCCCTAGTCGGCGGTTTGACCATGTGCACGTGGACCTGGTGGGCCCTCTGCCTCCATCACAAGGTTTTACTCATCTGCTGACTATGATAGATCGGACCACCAGGTGGCCTGAGGTGGTTCCTCTGACATCCACAACGGCTGCAGTGGTGGCCCGGGCATTTTTGTCTACCTGGGTTGCACGTTTTGGCCCCCCTTCAGACATTACATCAGACAGGGGCCCGCAGTTTGTTTCTGAGCTTTGGTCTACCATGGCCAAGGGCCTGGGGACGAACGTTCACAGGACCACAGCTTACAACCCTCAAGCTAATGGTTTGTGTGAACGGTTTCACAGGTCATTGAAAGCTGCACTGCGAGCTGCATTGACCGGTGACAACTGGATTGACCGTCTTCCCTGGGTGTTGTTAGGTTTACGTACCGCAACCAAAGAGGACCTGAGCTCTTCCCCGGCTGAACTGGTTTACGGTCAACCTGTGCGCGTCCCCGGTGAGTTTTTACCTGAGGTACCCTCACCACAGTTCGCCCCGCCGTTGCAACATTTTTCGTCTCAGGAGGACTCCGTTCGTGTCCCTGGCCCGGTACACCATTGTTTACCTCAGTCATTTGTCCCTAAGAGTCTGGAGTCCTCTAAATTTGTTTTTGTCAAACACAATGCACACAGGACACCACTACAGCCTGTGTATGATGGACCGTTTCGGGTTCTTCAGCCAGGCCCAAAACATTTCCTTTTAGATTTAGGGGGTCGTACTGAGACTGTCTGTATTGATAGGCTTAAACCGGCTCATGTTGTGTCAGATGATCAGGTTGTTACGGCCCAGGCTCCTCGCAGGGGCAGACCTCCATCCACGTTGCTAACGGATTGCTGCCCTCCTTCCAGAGACTCTCAACAACCATTGGAGCCCGAATCTTCTGCAGCCCCTCATCGTCACCCCCCGCTTCATCAAACTGGTTCTGCGGGGCCCAGGTTCAGCCGTTCTGGGCGTTTAATCAAACCTAAAATGCGGGACTAGTGATGGACCTTACTGGGTGTTCTGGGGGGGCGTGTGTGGTGGACCACTAGGGGGCTCTACTCACACCCAGTGGACCGAATGTGTTAAGGATGCTTTTATTGTGAAAGGTCCAGAGGACCGGATGTTATGTGGGTATATAAGGCGGAGCTGGGTGGTTTTCCCGCCAGTTAAAGTAGGAGTGAATAAAGTGAAGACCTGCATCCCGTCTCCTGTGTCGTCTCTTCACCACCTCCTACAATGCACACATTTTTACATTGTGTTCTGGACTTTATGTTTACACCTTGAAATGCAAATGTGCACCTTTTCCTTTTCAATTTTTAAACTTGGAAGGGATTCATTTTAAATGCTGCTGTTTTGTAAACTGTTTTTGAGCTGCACCTTAATTTTATATAAAAATATTGAAGTTCTCAAGACCTTGTTTTATGACTTTGTAAACACATCTTTCAGAATACTTTAAAAAATAATTTTTAGCATATAAATAGTATTGTGCAAGTATTGTTAAGCAAACTTACAAGTGTAACATAACAATTACAATGACAACATGGTATTAGTTTTAGAAATTCAAAAATTTAACTTAAATGATAAAATAAACTGTAAACTAGAAGTAAATAACAAGTGCATTGGAAGTATATGAAAAAGTGTACTAGTGGTATACTTTAAGTATACTGTAATAAACTAAAGTATGAACTAGAAGTATATAACAAGTGCATTTGGAGTATAAAGAAAAGTATACTAGTGTTATACTTTAAGTATACTTCAATAAACTAAAATATGAACTTGAAGTACACTATAAGTACACTGGAAGTCTAATTAAAAGTGTACTACTAGTATACTTTAAGTATACTTCAATAAACTAAAATATGAACTTGAAGTACACTATAAGTACATTGGAAGTCTAATTAAAAGTGTACTACTAGTATACTTTAAGTATACTTCAATAAACTAAAATATGAACTTGAAGTACACTATAAGTACATTGGAAGTCTAATAAAAAGTGTACTACTAGTATACTTTAAGTATACTAAAATGGGCCAATTTAGTCCCAAAAAAGTATATTGTAAGTAAACTGCGTGTATACTTAAAAGTACACTTGGAGACATATACTTTATATACTTAAGTATACTTAACAACATATACTTAAAGTATACTTCTTTTTGGTAAGGGTCACCACTTCCTGTAGCTATGTTGCCTGAAAAACTTCCCGGTGACATATGTTAGCCGTCGCCATCATGCTCTCCAGGAGGAAAGAAGCAGTGGGGCTACTGCTAGCATCGCCTTTTCTGACGGAATCAGCCGATTCACTTCGCGGTTCTGACGAAAACAAAAGGCGATGTCGTCGTCCAGCTACAAGTACTTGGGTGTGCACATGACAGAGAACCTCAGCTGGTACAACAACACCACCAGCCTGATCAAGACGTCATCAGAGACTCTACTTCCTCAGGCGGGTGACACCAGCTGGTCTGAGTAGCTCAGTCCTCACCTCCTTCTACAGGTGTGCAGTGGAGAGCATCCTGTGCTCCAGCATCAATGTGTGGCATGGAGGCTGCACAGCTGCAGAAAGAAAAGCTCTGCAGAGAGTGGTGACGGCTGCACAGAAGATGTTGGAGTCAGTCTCCCCACCATCACAGACATCTACACATCTAGATGCAGGAAGAGAGCCACCTGCATCATGAAGGACCACACTCACCCAGCACAAATTTTTGCCACGCTCCCCTCAGGCAGGAGGTTGCGGAGCATTAAATGCAGAACCACTTGACTGAGGAACAGCTTCAACCCTGATGCTGTAAATATAATGAACTGTAAATAAACTCACATTTTCTACAAGTTTGCCTGTTTCTGTCTCTGTCATATTTATACTCTATTATAATAACCATCCATTGTGAAGAGGGCCTTGGATAAATAAAGTACTTTGATTGTTTGAGGTGCAGGGAATCGTTCAGTTGGGTTTATTTCAACTCAGTACACTGATGTCACCACGACTACAATATTTACTACTGTAGCTAAGCATATTTTATAGGTACATACATGTCAATTTAGGTATATAGATTGTATACATATTTATTTACCCTTTTATTTATTTATTTGTTTGTTTGTTTATTTTTCCTTGTCCTGTTCAGCATTGTGGTACGCAGAATTATTGTCTGCGTGTCGAGGTGATACTCAACAGATTTACTTTCACAAGCAGAGCATTATGGCTGGCCTTAATGCTCCACTTGATGTATAAATAAAACTTTATTAGAATTTGCTTTGGGTTTGTTTAAGACGTAATGGACACTGGGATGAAAAGAAAAAGAAGAAAACAAAGCTAGAAGAGTGAGAGAAGGGGTAAAAGAGGAAGAAGGAGATAGGAGTAGAAGAGAGGGAGTTATAAAGAGAACACAAATCAACATAATTGCAGTTTGCCTCCAGACCTGCGGAAAAAAAGAAGACAAAACTGAGAAACCACAACAACAACAACAACAACAACAACAAAACATATACAGTATAATGATACTTATAACATCATTAGAAAGTATTTTATACAGTACATGGTAAAAAGATATACTTTGTGGCCACCACAACCCAACTGATAAACATCTGAATCTAAACACCTGTGTGAGCATACTTCAAAGTCAAAGTCAACTTTATTGTCAGAACTGCAATATGTACAGGACATACACAGGATTGAAATTGCGTTTCTCTCAGTCCCTCGGTGCAACAGTAACCATTTAAACACTAAAACACTGAAACATTTAATAAACATAAGCATAAAATAGTAAAAGTGTAACACTGTCCTGAGTTTTTGCATAGTAGTATAAAAGTATGAAAATTTACACCAACACTAAAACACTAAACATTTAATGAACATAAGCATAAAATGAAATAATAAAAGTGTAATACTGTCCTGAGTTTTTGCATAGTAGTATAAAAAGTATATCTATAAAATAAACTGAAGGTTCTAGCATTGACATTTGCAAAGAGTGGCAAAGCAGCATATGAGTTAATGTACACAGTATATGTATGAGGTAGTTGATGTTGGTATAGAGGCAAAGTGGCATATGCAGTAAGGCACATAAGGCACATTGGGCATCCTTAAATAAGGCTAGTCAGAGAATACTGTATATGTATCAGCAGTAGTGTAGATATAAANGTACAGGCTGCCCCCGCGCCGCTTCGATCACTTGAATCGCGCCGCTTCCTTGTTCGCCGTGACTCCACGCGTCTCCTCCATAAACTTTGAATGTAAACCGGCCGCTTCGGCCGCTCGACAAAGGGGGCAGTGGGTAAGTAAGTAAGTAAGTAAACTTTATTTATATAGCACCTTTCACAGACATTGACATCACAAAGTGCTTCACAAGCAAAAATAAAAAGAGAAAAAATACATAAAATTAATTAAAAGCCAGTCTGAATAAATACGTTTTAAGATCTTTTTTAAAAGAGTCGATAGAGTCTGAGCTGCGCAGTGACAGAGGGAGAGCGTTCCAAAGCCTCGTACTAGGCATAAGTCTGCTGGTTCGAGCCTGGAGACTCCTCAGTCTCCTCCCTGATGGCAGCAGTCTGAAGCAGCTGTGTAGTGGGTGTGTGGGATCACCTGCCATGCAGTGGGCTTTCCGAGTGAGGCGTTTGCTGTGTAAGTCCTGCAGTGAGGGCAAGGAGGTGCCGACGATCTTCTCAGCTGCTCTCACGATGCGCTGGAGGCTCTTGCGGCAGGATGCAGTACATGCACCAAACCACACAGTGATGCAGCTGGTCAGGACACTTTCTATGGCACCTCTGTAGAAGGTGCACATGATGGGGGTTGAAGCTCCAGCCCTTTTCAGCTTGCGGAGAAAGTAGAGACGCTGGTGAGCCTTCTTGGCCAGTGCTGCAGTGTTCCTGCTCCAGGACAGGTACTTGTCACTAATAATAATAATAATACCTGTAATCATTTTATTTAAAAGCGCCTTTCAGGACACCCAAGGACACTTAACAGACAAACACAGTTCAAACATCAACAGTAACAAATTGACATAAAATACATAAAGATAATAAAATACAAAATAATAAAAATACATTTAGTAAAGTTAATGATAAGCTAGTCTAAAGAGATGGGTTTTCAGGGCAGTCTTGAACAGAGAAAGGGAGGTGGTGTTTTGAAGGTCTGGTGGTAGAGCGTTCCAGAGGTGAGGGGCAGAGCAGGTGAAGGCCCTGCTCCCCATGGTGGAGAGGCGGGCAGAGGGTACATGGAGATGTAGTGAAGAGGAGGACCTGAGAGAGCGTGATGGGATGGAGATTTGTAGGAGGTCAGATAGATAAGGAGGGGCAAGGTTGTGGATAGATTTGAACGTGAGAAGTAGAATTTTGAAGATGATGCGTGATTTAACCGGGAGCCAGTGGAGCTGCTGCAGGACAGGAGTGATGTGATCATAGTAGGAGGTTTGAGTGATGACACGGGCAGCTGAGTTCTGGACCATCTGTAACTTGTGGAGAGATTTGTTGGGGAGGCCGTAGAGAAGGGAGTTGCAGTAATCGATACGGGAAGTCACAAGACTGTGCACCAGGATGGCTGTGGAGCGGGGTTTCACTTTAAGATTTCTCCATAAAAATGTTCAATAGTGGATGTGGTGACCCACAGACCCACCCCCACAGGACACCACGGTAACACAGGGAGGACCGGAGCCACAGACACACAGCGGCCCCCAAGCCTGGAGCCCCGGGAGTCTCCCGACAGGGACAACTGCACCCCCCCCACCAGAGAGAAGCAGAGGGAAGCCCCAGCAACCACAATACAATACAGAATACCAAGGAGGCTTCAGCTACGAGCCCACAGGCCCCGCCAGCAACCCCCGCAGAGTAGATCTAGCCGTGGACACCGAGCCACGAGCCCCAAGGTCATACCACCCCCCAACAGAGGTCCGACAGAGCCAGGGCACCCAGGCCCCAGCAGGCAGCCACCAGGGCCACCGGCACATGCCCGATCACCCAGCCCAGATGCCGAGAGCCATCAATGCACCGGGGGCCCGCTATCGGAGTGGGGCGTGACAGGGGGACGTAGACCCCACATTAAACGAGGGGCCCATATTGATCCGAGAGAGGACATTTACCCTTTTATTTATACAGGTAGTCGCTGAGTCACGAGAACTCATTTGCATATCTTGTGAACCAAAATGTAAATAAAACAGGAATTGTGTAGCATACACTAAACTTTAACAATATTGTTAAATGTTCACAACAAAGCATCTGTTTTACAATGAAAATCTCTTGAGTTGACATTAAGCTTCATTTAGCTTGCCTGTTCCCTTTAGTGTAATTTAAATTAAGGTACAGGTACTTTACATTTAGGTATATCTATAAACAATAAAAATATGTAAATTATTTTGTACCAGAACAGTTCACACAAACTAAACAAAGTTCATGTTTCATTTGTAAACTTCACAATGACTTGGTTTAGATTGGGGTCTGCATTTGACCATTTAACTGACTGATTGTTTTAATTTGGAATAACTTTTGGCAAGCAGTAATAAAATGACGAAATGTGACAGTAAAAGCTAGAATATGTATCACTTTTGACACAGTCTACCTGTCGATGAGGCAGCTCTAAAAGTAAAAAGCATAGACTTCTCTCCACTTATCTTTCAAACTGCAGCTCGTTCTCAAAATCATTGCAATTTTTCAGCAGAGTAACAGACATCATTTGCTGCTGTCACTGCTGGATCGTCTCAACATCACCACGTATGTCATTTCTCCAGGCAGCACAATCATCTACTTATTTCAGGTTGCTCAGAGCACACACCTCCAGACTGAGTCTCACCAAAGGAGTACCAGTAGTGCAGCTCAGGCTCAGCTTACTTCAAATTAAATGCCATTTTACAAGCCTTTATGGGTTTTGTACCTTCAGTCTACTTCCTCTGTCAGCATCTAAATTGTGCATGAGTTACATTATCGGAGCGCCTTAGAGTGTACATGGCATAATGAAGTATACCTGTTATTAAAAAACCTTTGAAGCTGAGGTGAAAGAACAAGGGTTGATCTTGAGATATGAATGTTTGTTACTGTCTAATGGATATAATTCTACAACTGGTCACTGTTGGAGTCAACCCAATTCAAGATAGCTGTCACAGCTAATCACCATTAATGTGTAGATCCTAAGTCACTGTATAGTGGACTCCAATCCGGATCTGGACCAAATGGTATCTCATGTGGACCCAAACCTATAAAAGGCCGTTCATACAGCGCATATTTTGAGTGAATCCTCACTGCAAATCTGCACCTTTCTCTCTGCAGTTTGGTTGTTGATTCACACAAACCAGTCTTGGAATCCGGAAATTTCTCAACCCACATCTGAGTGGAGGTTTACGAGGCAGCCACCCGCGGTTATGTAAACAGTTCCCGCAGAGCGGTGGAAAGCACATGCACACTATAGGGGTATATTTCACGCATGCGCAAAGCAACAGCATATTTTTATCAACAACAATGGTGGCAGATTATAACATTCTGCTTCCTGTGCTACGACTGATGGAATATATTTTTGGTCTCATAGTTAATCTACACTAGAATATAGATGCTGTGGCCAACATCTGTGTTGGAAGAGATGCCATTCGGATCCAGTTATTGTAAAATCAAAAAAACGTTCAATACAGAAACAACTGGACTTTATTTGTAAGAGAAGACGTTTCGCTCCTCATCCGAGGAGCTTTCTCAATTCAAAGAGCAGAGTGTGGGAATCAGGTTTTAAAGGCTGAGATAAGATACACACATACCTATGTAGAATGAATAATCACACCTCATCTTGTCAATCTATATAGGTATGTGTGTATATTATCTCAGCCTTTAAAACCTGATCCCCACTCTCTGCTCTTTGAATTGAGAAAGATCCTAGGATGAGGAGCGAAACGTCTTCTGTTACAAATAAAGTCCAGTTGTTTCTGTATTGAACGTTTTTTTGATTTTATCATGTCCTGGATGACTGAGAATCTTCACCAGCAGATCCAGTTATTGATTTTTATTGAATGAGCCTGTCGAGGCAGGTGGATATTTCACATGTCGCACTGAAGTAACATACAAAATGTGCTAAATAATAACAGTTTAACAATAATTAACAGTATTTCTGTTAGTGTTGGGAGATGTGATGAAGCTATCAGAATCAGAATGTCAGAATCAGAATAAGCTTTATTATCATTGCACTGAGATACAACGAGAATAAGTCCGTACAGTCATCCAAAAGATGGGCAGATTGAACGTAGCTGCTGCCTTTTTCTATCTAAAAATGTATTCTGAAAAGGATAAGAAGATCCTTTTCAGAATACATTCTTTAGATAGAAAAAGGGACAAAGCCATGAGGAATGAAGTAAAGTTTCTGGGTGTTATTATTGATGATAGACTGTCATGGAAACAGCATATCAATCATGTAAAAAGTAAAATATCTAAGTCCAATGCAGTATTGTATAGAGTAAGGGACTTTTTGAACAATGATGCTTTATATTTACTTTATAATACACTTGTAGTCCCGCATTTAACCTATTGTGTCAATGTTTGGGGTACAGCGTGTAAAACCATAACAAAGCCTGTTTTTATTTTGCAAAAAAGAGCTGTAAGAATTATAACGAGAAAGAGTTATTTTCACCCTTCTAACGTTCTGTTTTGTCAATTGAAATTACTTAAGTTTTATGATTTGGTGGATTATAATATTTTTCAACTTATGTTTAAAGCTCAGAATCACTTGCTACCATCAAACATTCAAGCATATTTTGTAAAAAGGAAGAGTAGTTATAATTTGAAGGGAATAGATATTTTTGTCAAACCTAAGTATAGGACCAGTTTAAAGGGTCGGTCTACTACAATTCTGGGAATTGGTCTGTGGAATGGTTTGGAGGATGATGTAAAGCTAGTAAAGTCAATGTTAATATACAAGAAAAAGATCAAAACTATTTTGTTGGAAAGATATATATAATTGATTTATGTTTACTATGTCTACTATGCTAACATGAAATTTTGATGAGCTAAGCACTTGCTGTATTATGTTGAATATATATATATAATTGATTTATGTTTACTATGTCTACTATGCTAACATGAAATTTTGATGAGCTAAGCACTTGCTGTATTATATGAATGATTATTGTTTGAATTGATAGTTAGAATTGATTTTGTTTAAGAGGGAGCAGATATGATAAGAATTTTTTTTTCTTCTGCTTCCCTTCATTTTATGTTTTTTTTTTAATTTATTTTGAAAATGTGTTTGAGTTTTTTTAAATGGAAATGAAAATGAAATGAATAAATAAACGAAACGAAACGAAACGAAAGGATAGGACAGTGGCGTTACAAATATCTCATCACACCTTGTCCTAACAGGTCACGGTTTAAGACATCAAAAAACTCTGCCAGCAGCACATTATTAACATATTATATGCATTTGACGACAACAAGGTCCATGAAGCCTTGTTCCAGAGCCAGTGAGCTAAATGAAGCTATCTTGGCATTATGTACAGTAATTCAAGTTGTGCAATTTAAACAAAAATGAAGACAACAGGTTTAATTTCTGTTTATTTATTCAACAGCACAAACTGTCTGTCAAATAAACACTAATAATTAAACTGAACACTATTAAAAACAAGTTAGCCGAACTGTAAACTGAACTGGACTCTTCCTCTGTTGGCATCCTGGGTACTGATGCCATGTTATTTATCTGGGTTGTTCAGGCTGTCACTCCTTTGCTTAATGTCACTTAAAACACTGAATGGACTAGGAAAAAAAAAGAACTGAGGGAAATTTAAGTGAACAGTTGCTCCAACATCTTTCTCTTCGACGTCCTCCTGTACAGCCGAGCCTAGGGCCGATCGACGTATATGCTTGTTCAAAACTGGTCCGCCTCTGGGCTCCTCCTCGCAGGAAAAATAAAAACTCAGTTCGTTGTTATGTAACTGAAGTAAACACAAGCTAACATTGTTAAGAACGTTGATTTACCTAATGTAGCATCGATAGCTACTGATCTAACACTGGAGTAGAAAGTCCGACATCATCCTCGTTGGTTCTGATCCACTCAGAGACCGGTGTGGAGCTGTTAGATGAAGTGGTCCCATTTGGCATCAGATCTGTTGACTGGTATCCAAAATCCAGCTTTAGCTTTTTGTTAAGGTGTTGTTAACTGGGCTTTCAGCCCAGGGGAAAGTCCTTACTGAGAGCTGTCCAAGACAGCAAGCATGTGCATGACGTGAATGTACAAAATCCACAGCGCCAACTAATGACACGGCATGGCAACCACAGTGGATTGGGTAGATTCATTCATAAAGTGCTCACTGAGCTCAGAAGAAATAAAAGTGATTGCATAAAATGTTCCGTTATTTAACGTGTTCAGATGTGTTAAAATGAGTTAAAATGCTTTCAAAATTTTGAAATGGTTGAAACATAAAAATGTAAATCAAACTTTTTTTTCTGAACTTAGTCATTTGTGAACATAAACAGTTGTCACGTTTTACATAGGCTCTTATTTTGACATGTTATACTATTACTCAGTAAATGAGAGAACATTACAAATCAGAAATTAGACATACATTTTCAGTTCTTTTGCATTGTGACAATAAATATTGTCAAAAAGTACCTGAATTAATTTAATTTCATAGGCAAATAAATAAATACATGCAGATGTTGATACAACTACATAGCTACTATAAGTATAAATTCAAGTCAATGTTCTGTATTGTCATTCTCATCACATGTGGTACATGTGATGGAACGAGATTGTGTACACAGGATCCAGTTACATCCAATAAAAGTATAAATTGTAAAAGGAAAACGTAATAAGATCTAAAATATGAAATAAGAAATATGCTGAGCTAAGAATACACTAATAACTAACATTCAGCTCAGTCTTATAAATAGCACCCTCTCACAGTGGATCGACCAGTCATCAGCCAACTGGTTGATCCACTGTGAGAAGGTGCTATTTATAAGACTGAGCTGAACACAACAGTTCAGACTGAGGAAGTATTTCGGACGAAAGATGAAGCGTTTCTAAAAGAAAAAGCCTTTTTTTTTTTTCTG
>JBBPBX010079161.1:0-16450 GCA_038048925.1 Garcialebias charrua
TAATAATAATAATAATGAATTCAATTTATAACGCGCTTTTCATTAGTGAAAATCTCAAAGCGCTACACACATTGAATGCTACACACATTCATACACCGGTAGCGGCAGACTACCATGCAAGGTGCTTTCCAGTCCTACCAGGAGCAACTCGGGGTTAAGTGTCTTGCCCAAGGACACAACGACACATGGTGTGGGGAACCGGGATTCGAACCGCCAACCTTCCGATCGGGGGACGACTGCCATTACCACTATGCCACGGCCGCCCGTAGTTGTTGGGCTCGCTTTCCTGCTGGTTTTCCTTGGAAGTCTTGTCTTTCGCTTTCCTTTCTCCGGAGGCATGTCCGAGATAAGGCGAGCGAGTCCTTCCAGAATTCTTTTTCTTTTAATTTGTTTAGACGTCTCCTCCGTCGTGTCGCTTTCGCTGGCTAGCCCGCTACGAATTAGCAGGGGTAGCGGTTGTGACGCAGTTAGCGCCGTCGAGCGAAGCAGTCTGTGGAGAGAGGAGAAGAAAATACTTCGGGGTTAAGAGAAAATGTGCCGGACTAGCTTTCGCTAGTCCAGCAGTACGCAGGAATAATTCTCTGTGCGCTCTGTGTAGGGAGCAAGCTCACCTCTGGTTGAGCGATGAAGCAACAGAGAAGTCCCGCGAAGAGAGGTAGTTCAGGTTTAAGCGAGGTGAAGGGCAAAAAAGAGAAAGATGGATGGGCGTCAGTCGCTTAAATACCCAGAGGGCGGGGCCTCTGGCGCGACGTTGACGCCCTAGCCATAAAGGCGTGATTGTATTCCTTCAGGTAATCGCGCGGGGGTGCAATTCCCATAGCAAGTATGTTGCACCGAGTGACTGACTGATAAGGGAACCATGATGCAGTGTATGCAGGACTGGGAAGCCGTTTTCGTATTGCATGGCCCTCCCCAGTCCGGCTCGTCTCTGGTTGGCCCAGAGCCAGCCCTGGCCCGCCGCCGTTCATTACGCATTATGTGGAGAGCAAGCCTTGAAGTGGGTGGGGTGTTCACTTGACGTGGGTGGAGTGTTCACTTGACATGGGTGGAGTGTTCTTGTGTGCGCGCTTACAGTCTTTTAAGAGTGGACACGCCGCTAAAAACGTTTGTTAGCTGAATATATATATTAGTGTTTCTGAGCTAAATTTTTGTTAATGACTGATTACAATTCAGCTTATGTTAGGACGTAAATAACACGAAGTGCGCACTAGTGCATTAACAGAATAACCGAGTTTTCGACAGATCGAGTGCTTTGACTTCTTTCGAGGCTTTTTTGTCCACCTCGACTACCCGTAGTGACGTCATCACGTGATAAAAACAGAGCGCGGGGTAGCTTTTAGCTTTTAGTAGACGCTACAAAATGGATTCCTTTGTGCGCACGGATCTATGAAGCTGGTCCAGTCTTGTCAAAAAGGTAAAACAGTTTATAATTTTATAAATTGCGCCACTCATTGAAACATCCTGTTGACGTTCTTTGCTCTGACCACCGTAGTAGATTGTTGTGACAGCAGAGGGCAGTGTTGCATTGCAGGTCCCATATATAACACGGTCGAAACGGCTTCATCTCTCTCGTTTCACAAACAAAAAAACAAATATTCATCTCTCTAGAGCTACCAAAAACCTATAAACACAATCTCTAAAAGTAAACCTAAATTGCACAGCTGCAGGCGGTGGTACGGTGTGGCTGTGGCCCCATTTGTTTTTTAAGTTTCGGTTTTCATCGCCTTATACTTTCACTTTTAATATTATTAATATAACTAATAGTTTTGTTTTTCCTGTGACTTATGTGCAGTATGATAAATGATAGGAGCATAATAAATGCTCCCAATGCTTTGTTGGTCTTTTTTTTCTTTTTGTAAAGACGTTTTTAGGCATTTATATTTATTTATTTATTTTGCATCGTAAGACACTGTGACGTCATCGGCTACTCGAGCGTCGTTCGAGTTTTTTTATGTTAATGTCGAGGTTAAAAATTATGTACTCGTTCAACCCCTAGTGCGCACCCATAGCCTACAGAGCATTTCCGCCTTTCAGCGCGAGCTGAAGTTCTATAATATATAACTAATATTCTCTAACTCTTGCGCGTAGCCAGGTTTTTAAAATATAACCGATAATCTCTAAATCCTGCGCGCGCCAGAATTTTACAAGGGGCAAATCCTTCATAAGAAAGGTTGACTCCCAAAAAAATAATAAGCCGCCGTGGCTGAATGGAATAAGCTCCTTCTTTTTATTTTCTCCAATAAAAAACAAACGTAAAATAACTTGACCCAGCTGAGATTCGAACTCGTAGCCTACGGGTCAAGATAAAATGTGAGCTTAAAGCCGAGAGCTTATCCCTTTACGCCACGGCGGCTTATTAGTTTTTTTGGAGTCAACCTTTCCTATGAAGGATTTGCCGCTTGTAAAATTCTGGCGCGCGCAGGATTTAGAGATTATCAGTTATATTTTAAAACCCTGGCTACGCGCAAGAGTTAGAGAATATTAGTTATATTTTATAGAACTTCAGCATTCGCGCTGAAAGGCGGAAATGCTCTGTAGGCTATGGGTGCGCGCTTCGTGTTATTTACGTCCTAACATAAGCTGAATTGTAATCAGTCATTAACAAAAATTTAACTCAGAAACACTAATTCAGCTAACAATTATTTTAGGGGTTTCTGTAGTTAAATATTAATGAAATCAGCTCGCGCTGAGGTTGTTGTTTGAATGAGTCCCGCCCCTGCTGCAAACAACGAATCAAATGTGAGCAGTACATGACGTCAAACTGGGTCCGTGGGGCTCGGCCCGATAAGAACCACGGTGGAGATGGTTCCAAAACGAGGGCGGATCCCGGGCGGAAAAGGAAAATGCGAACACGCCGAACCCGGGTTAGAAGCAGGGTGGAGCCGGGGAGAGCCGGGGAGGGCCGTGCAGTGCGAAAATGGCTGGAGAGACCCCAGCAGAGCCTTGCTGCTGTCATTGTTTCGTCATTTTTCTAGCAGAACGTGACAAAGATCTTAGTCTGATAGTTGTGCAGCTGCCGAGAAATAAAAAGCATCAGTCTTAGCAACAAAAATCAATAATCTGGTGCTGAAAGTGTTAACAACACATGATTTGCACAAGCTTTAATTTACAAAGTCGTATTTTAGCCAGTTTCAAAGGATAACATTAATATAAAATGGCAACTTTTTTTAACCCAAATGTTTAGATTTACTTTAACTGGGCTGCTTTTATACAGTATTTCTCCTGTATTTTAAAGATGTATTATTCAGTCATACATTCATACAGCAGTTTTCTCCCACCCACACGCAGCAGGGGTGTGTGAGGGTTTTACTATCTTGCTCAAAAACACTTTGACCTGGGGGAGGTGAGGACTGAACCACTGACCTCCTAAATTCACCTGTCAAGGCACAGATTTAAACTCTGGCTTTGTTGCTCATAAAGAAACGTCGGGCTCTAGTCAGCAGTGACTGCAGAGTAAATATGCTATGCAATTTGATTTCTAGTTTTTATTTTGCTTAAAAGTATAGTTTCCTCAAATTATTGGGGTGGCTGAAGATAAATCTGTGATGGACATGGCCACCCCTTGGTTTCGCCATTGCACTTGGGAGTGTATACAATGGCACCCTCCACTCTCCATGATCTGTCACTCTGCACTACCTCAGATAAGTAAAAAATTAAACAATAACTGCTAGGAATGTGCTATATATACAGTACATGGTGGAAACAATAGATATTTAGCCTATGATAGAGATCTGTCTTCTACCGGCTAACCACAGTAATGCTGTGTCTGATGTAAAATCAGAATTGTCAGATTCAATCGTAACTTTTTTTTGTTTAAAGCTGTGCATAAGTGGTGTTAAAGTGTAAAATCAGAGTTGTCGGTTTAATCGTTACTTTTTAAAATTTGAAACCTGTGCATAAGTGGTGTTAAAGTGTAAAATCAGAATTGTCAGTTTGATCGTTACTTTTTTTAGTTTAAAACTGTGCATAAGTGGTGTTAAAGTGTAAAGTTAGAGTTGTCAGATTTAATTGTTGCTTTTTTTAGTTTAAAACTGTGCATAAGTGGTGTTAAAGTGTAAAGTTAAGAGTTGTCAGATTTAATTGTTGCTTTTTTTAGTTTAAAACTGTGCATAAGTGGTGTTAAAGTGTAAAATCAGAATTGTCAGATTCAATCGTAACTTTTTTTTTGTTTAAAGCTGTGCATAAGTGGTGTTAAAGTGTAAAATCAGAGTTGTCGGTTTAATCGTTACTTTTTAAAATTTGAAACCTGTGCATAAGTGGTGTTAAAGTGTAAAATCAGAATTGTCAGATTTAATTGTTGCTTTTTTTAGTTTAAAACTGTGCATAAGTGGTGTTAAAGTGTAAAGTTAGAGTTGTCAGATTTAATTGTTGCTTTTTTTAGTTTAAAACTGTGCATAAGTGGTGTTAAAGTGTAAAATTAGAGTTGTCAGATTTAATTGTTGCTTTTTTTAGTTTAAAACTGTGCATAAGTTGTGTTAAAGTGTAAAACCAGAGTTGTCAGATTTAATTGTTACGCACAGTTTTCAAATAAAAAAAGTAAGTGGTAAGTATTTTCTTCGAGAGCTAAGTAGCGGAGCTACAAGCTAACTACGGCCGGCTTGCTGTAGTGTTGCCGTATTCGGGCGCATGCGCAAAACGCTGTGTTCCGTTGAAAGTAAAATAAATAAATAAATTCAGTCGAAAGTGAAAGAAAGCGTCAGCTTTAGAGAAACCTGCTCTCTGATCTGTGAAAATAACGCTGTGTTGTGTGATTTAACTGCGAGACCCTTTGGTCAAAGCCACAGAGTGTGTCAGCTCTCCTTAAAGCGGAAGGAGACGTCCACTAGGGTTGGAGGGTGAAGTGTTTTCAGTGTAAAATGCTGCTCTGTTGTTGTTCATTTCTTAAGTGAGAAGACTGGAAACTGTTGAGTTAACAACATATTATTTTCTTGTTATGAACAAATGACATCTTACATGCTGTAGATGCCTAAATGACTGCAGTTTGAAGACATGGTGTTTATTTCTGACCAAAGAGGATTGCTGCGTCTTAAAACAACCAGTTAAAACTTTTAAAGTGGTTTGCATGAAAAACTCCTTTACAAACCTCGTAACAGTCGTCAGTTTCACATTCCACCGATATTCTGGTGAAAAGCATTATTTTCCTCCTGGAGGTACCAAAGCTGCACCAGAAGTGCTATAGCAACCTGCTGCTGCGGTTTTTTGTGATTTAAAGCATAAACAAACAAACAAACAAACAAACAAACAAATAAAGCATCACAGGTCATTGTCTTGCTGAATGACCCATCTTCTCTTCAGATTAATTTCATTTCATTTATTCATTTATATAGCACTTTACACAACCACGGTGGTGGTGACCAAAGTGCTTCAGTTCATGGACAGATGCTCTGACATTTCTCTTTACAATTCTCTGATATAATTCAGAATTCATTGTTCCATCAATGATGTTAAGCCGTCCTGGCCCAGATGCAGCAAAACAGTTCCAACCCATGATACTACCACCACCATGTTTCACAGATGGGATCTCCTCTGTCCACAAAAAAAAATAAAATAAACTTTCTTCTAAAAGTCTTCTGGCTTGTCCACGTGATCTTTAACAAACTGCAGACGAGCAGCCATGTTCTTTTTGGAGAGCAGTGGCTTCCTCCTTGCAACCCTGCCATGAACACCATTGTTGTTCAATGTTCTCCTGATGGTGGACTCATGAACATTAACATCAGTCAATGTGAGAGAGACCATCAGTTGTCAGAAGTTATCCTTTGTGACCTTGCCGACTATTCCACACCTTCCTCTTGGAGTGATCTTTGTTGGTCCACCACTCCTGGGGAGTGTAACAATGGTCTTGAATTTCCTCTGTTTGTTCACAATCTGTCTGACTGGATTGGTGGAGTCCAAACTCTTTGCAGATGGTTTGTAACATTTTCCAGCCTGATGAGCATCAACCACTCTTTTTCTGAGCTCCTCAGGAATCTCCTTTGTTCCTGCCATGATCCACTTCCACAAACATTTTGAGAAGATCAGACTTCGATAGATCCTGTTCTTTAAATCAAACAGGGTGCCCACTCACACCTGATCATCATCCCATTGATTGAAAACATCGGACTCTAATTAACTGCTAACCCTAGAGGTTCACATATTTTTTGCCGCTCGCAAATATGTAACTTTTGATAAATTTCCTCAATAAATAAATGGCCAGGTATAATATTTTGTCTCATTTGTTTAAAGGTTCAGTCTGCAGTTTCTGTAGAACATCAGCACTTAGAAAAAATTTCAACAGGCAAAGCATTCTGATCCCTCCCCCTCAGAGCCATATATGGCTCTGCCCCCTTGTGGTCTGTTGGAATTCAAATTCAAGCTCTGTTTTTATTGGCTGATTCAAATTCAAGCTCAGTTTTTATTGGCTGGTTACAAACTTTGTTTTTATTGGCTGGAAAATGGCGGGTCACTCTTTCTTTTTAGAAATGCTTATTTACCACCTGGAGAAGCAAGGGGACAATATTTTTTTTAAGTTTTTTTCAGAGATTACCTCTCTAACATCAATCTAGTGACAGAGTGAAGAAATATGTTAAAAATATATTGTTAGAAAAGTTACATATAGCAGCTTTAACTGGGTTTTCCTTTTCTACTTTTATGACTTGTGTGTGAAAATCTGATGATGTTTTAGGTCATATTTATGCAGACATATAGAACATTCTAAAGGCTTCACAAACTTTCAGGCACCACTGTAGAAGTAATCACATAATCTAAACTGTGTTTGGACTGTTTTGGCTTTAACTTATGAGCTAAAGGCTGTATTTTAAACATATTTCTGCCTTGCTCTGTTTTCTGCTCATGTTTGTCTCCCCCCCGCCCCGCCATATTTCCTTCTGACCCAGTCCTACTCTCCGTCCCAATCAGATGCTTGGTCCTGGGTGGGTGTGTCCGCTGTCACCAGAGGTATTGTGCTCACCAGAACCAAGCCACGCTTTACTGTACATGTTGTGGCAAAGCTCCCACTCATCCCTTTGAACAGAAACCCCTCTGCTGGGCTTGTATTCAGCGGCGTTGATCCCCCTTCCTTTGATGTACAGTAAATGTATACCCCTTACATTACCCTTTTCTGCTGGAAAGACACCCCCCTCTTTTTTGTTTTGAACTTGGCGGAGCAATTAAAAATGCTAAGACTGTATTTTTGGGTTAAAGTGAGCCATGCAGGTCTGCCATGAGTACAATGGTCTTGTTTTGACTCACTAATGAATTAAAAAAAAAAAAGACGTTCAAAACAGTCTCCATGCAGATTCTCACGAGAATGTACTCGTTTAGCGTTTATCATTATTTTTGATTGGCTCAGATAAACAATAGAGGGAAGCCATGCTAACTGGTTGTAGATGTTTGGAGGAGGGAGGGGCTAATCTTGTGAGAGGAGTTCAGAAGTAAATGGTTTCCACTTCTGATGGGAGACAAAGTAAACAAGAATACCAACGTCAGTAGTATCTAATAGAAATAATAAATAAAAAACAAGGTTTTAGCTTTGGAAAATGCTTCTACAGAGAAATAATGAAAATAAACTGCGGAAAAATAGTTTTTATGAAATGGCAACCTCAAAGGAAGTCTGGTCATTTTGATACGCCTGTCGTTTCTTTAAACTTTCTCTTGTTCCGCCCATACAGTAACTTCTGATCAGCTCAAGGTAATTTGACAAAACTTCATACACATCATCTTTAGACAGAGTTATGTACGCATTTCATCACCTCAGCTTCAAGGTCAAGGTCACAAATCAAGGTCTAAAGTTATACCAAATCTTTGCTTGTCCACACCATTGCTATAGATGGCTTTGTAATAGTTTGTCAATGGGTTTATAATGTGCCGTATGTGGTACTTTTGTTGAAGTGTTCAATCAAATACTCATCAGTAGTTGGCATCTTATCAGCTGTGATATCAGTTACAGGGTGTGTGTGTGTGTTTCTGCACTAACAACATTTATAATAAATGGCAGAGAGCAGAGTGTTTTTGCACTACTCACCCTTTTTCAGCATGTAGGAGCAAAACTACCATAATAAAATCCAGGATCCAAAGAGACGTTAGTGTATTCACCTGTTTGGATGCAACTGTTGTCAAGCGGACACTGCATGCACAACGAATGCAGCTGAGCCCGGCATCAGGGTTACCAGATACATTTAAAATGTCTATTTACCCCCTCCTTTTCTGTGCACATGTTCAACAAACACAACACACACCTCATATTAGAATATTTTTACTCAGCACATTTGACAGTTCAGGTCAAATTACTATCATTTTAAAGCGGCGACTACATAATTTCTTATCTGGCAACCTGACTGACATGGAAACTACAGCGTTTTCTTGTAAACCCGCTCATTTTATGTTTATTATCCCCAATAAACATTGAAAAAACACTTAACGTTTTCAGAGGTGGTTCTTGTGTAAGCGGGTCGGCTTTATAGATCACTTTGACTTGGTTGTTTTAAAAGTAGCTCGCATGCTGAAAAAGTCTGGCAGTAATTCGAGCTAATTCAATGTTCTTTCAAAGCAGTAGGTAATTTATGAGAGTTCTTTTAAAAACTTGGAAAAAACAAAAACAAAAAAATAAACAAGCTCTTGTTTGGTTAGCCATTAGCGTAGCCTGGACAAAGACTTTTACCCTTCATGTTCTGTAACTAATGCCACGGCTCATAATGTAATACAGTAATTACTAATTACTGTCTGACACAAATTCCCTTCAGAGATGACCATAATGTATTAACATAAAACATGTTTAATTTATAAAAGTGAATGATTAATATTGGCTTTTTATAAACATCTTTTTGAAGAACATTAAATTAAAGAAATTAATTTTCATTCTGACAAATTAATAAATATACTTCATGGATCCCATAGGAAAACTCAAAGTGTCACAAATTATGTTAGTCCTGTTTGGAGTCTCAAGGCCACACCAGAAATACTACAGCTAGCTGCTGCTGTTCACCTTTGCATATATCATAAAATACTACTACTATGTAATACAAAATGGACAGCAATATAAAGGAACTGTTATTAAATTTATTTTAAAACGTCAAAATACCACTTTATCTCTTCTTCCCTCAGACTAATCGTTAACTTGTCAATCCAAAACAAAATTAACTTTTATTTTTACAAAATGAGGTCATTTAAGGAGCAATCTGCAACCTCTCCACAAAACCTGACTTTTAACAGATCTGACCCAACTACTGGTTTAATCCAGTAAGTGTTGATGCACGTAAACAAACATTTAGATTTTCAGTAGGTTTTCTTTGTTTAGGTGGATAAAAGTTCAACCAAATCGCTGCTATCAGACAGATGTTTTTTGTCTGCTGCTGCTCCGTCCTTGTTTGATCTGTTTTGTAAACTTTCCTTCCGGGCGCGTGATGATGAAAAAGCCAAAGTTCGGCCACCTCTGACGTTCGCATTTCAGATCTTTGTGTTTCAATAGGCTATATGCCACGGACTTCCGTTATAGGGCTTCCGCATTCATTGGACAGACGGCGCACTTCCGGTTCACAGCCACAGGATGGCGATCTTTACACAATCTCTGCAGGACTTGCCGACAGTCAAGGATGTGTACCGAATTATTCAGACCTTGTCTAAAGCGCACATCTAAGAAAGACAAAGGATTTAAGCTTTATGTGTCCAACTACATAAATAACTCTGAAGGTAAGTCTGTATTTGTTTTCAGTTCACCAAACTGCATCATGTAGGCTAACACAGCTAACATAGTTAACCCTTGCTAAATTGTTGAGTAAACGTGTTTTGTCTGTACATTTCTGATTTAACACAAATGTTAGTTTCAAACAAGGAGGCAGGAGAAGTCAGGGCTGAGTGTTTACAGTCCATGAGGAGCAGCAGAAGCCCCACTGTTTGAGTCAAAGGCACCTGACAGTTCAGTTTCAAACAAGGAGGCAGGAGATTTAGACCAGATTTAGAAACAAAAGTTATTTTAATTTAATTATTTTAATTCAAGTTTGTGTACAAAACTTGAGTTGAAGTTAAATATCAGACAATATAAACTCTTTATATTCAACACATGTCTGCTATATGGTTTTGTGAATCTCACTGTTTATAGCAGCTCTTAATAAGAGATGTTTTCTTTCACTGTACAGGACACCGTAGTGATGATGATGAGGAGGGAGCCAGCTGGTCCAGCCTGGATGTTTGTGAGCCGAGATCAAATACAAACAAGTTGCTCCACTGATGACGAAGGACATGTGATCCATGTGGATGGTTGAACAGAAGAGCTGCTTCATCACTTACCTTTGTCTGACTGATTAATGTTTTTAAATCTCCATTAGCTGTCGAGGAAGCTGTGACTTAAAGTCAGAAGCTGTAATGCTATAAACTGTTTAAATCTTGTGCCTCATACGTTTTCTACAGTAATGTAACATCATCATCAAATTTGTTTTTAATAAACTGGCTAAAATAAACTGAACTCTAAGCCTGTCTTAAATCAACATACACATTTTTTTTGGGTGATAATAAGAAGACAAAGTCAGAATGTTTTGAACATTTTATTTTCTTACAAGTAGTAAGTAGTGTGACTGTAGTGTCAGGGTACAGTAGTCCTGAAGTCTGCAGGTAGATTTTTATGCATCTGCTCTTCAGGTACTGTATCGGGTCCTAATTGAGCCGAGTACTGTCAATAAAAAGTTGCAGTGATGATCCGCCTGGCCCTGACCGTGGACTGATGGACACCGTACCGGTCAGCAAGGTCCCGTTGCTTTGATCCAAGGTCAAGGTCATTTAAGAACAGGAAGAACTCAATGGGCTGCAGGATATGGGTTGATGGGGTGGTGTGGATAAATAATCAATAAATAACACTGAACAACTGGTAATAACTAATAATTCAATCTCAATGTCACTACTTGTGCAATAACCTGTCACACAACCTGTGTAATGTTGATTATGTGTAGTGTATATATATATACTGTATATATATAACTATGTGCATGTTAGCTTGTACTGTATTACTAGTTTGAAATACTTACAGTAGTTCATTCAAATTCATCCTGCTGCATCATTACTGTATATCCAACCATGTTTACTGTCTCTCTTCAGGACTTTGTGAATATTATAATTACTTTTTCACTTTGCATGCTTTTAGTATAGTATAGTTTTTTAGCAAGTCAAATCGGATCTTCTCATCCTGAGCACTTCATTGTACTGTTAACTCTGTGTTAACCTGTATATGACAAACACAACTTGAACTTGATGGGGAGTTCCTCTCGTCTCATTCTTGGTGAACACTGACCATGGATGGCAGAGCAGTCACATCAGGAGGTCAGATGATGCAAACCTGAAAAAACAAAAAAGTGTTCATATTTACCTTCATAACGTAAAAAACCAAACAGAGAACTCTTTATGAGAGTTATGCTTTAAAATAAATAATTACATCTCAGGAAATAAAAGTTTTATTGAAGTGAAACAGTTCTGGTTTCATATTAAAGGAAACAGCAGAGAATATTTCAGAGGTGCCCTGAAGTTACTAGGAGTTTACAAACATATTTACAGATTAGAAAACTGTTAAAATCTGAATATTATTTTAAAAGTATGTAGTTACAAACTTTTATTAAATCACTCATGACTCCAACATTAAATCTACAAGTGCAGGATGTGGAGTCGAGTCATATTCATGTTTCTTACTGAGCTGCAGCTGCTGTGTTCTCCTCCTCGCTGTCCTCTTTGCTGCTTCTCCCAAAGCCCCGGTCATGGAAGGGATAATTATTCCACTGGAACAATGCAGGTACAGCTCATTTTTAACCACTGTTTGATGCTGGCTCTTGAATATTCTGAGGTTTAAAACGCCAGCTACAACCGAGTGTTAGCTTTAAGGCTAACTCGGTTAGCCACGAACTCTGGCATTAAAATATAAAAAACTAAGCGCTCTATTGTCCCTGATATTCACTGGACACAACGGCACACAACAAATCTCTCTTGTTGAACCAGTAGCTCGCAGATAATTTACCATTTGTGTCTTTTACATGGTCTAGTTCTAGAAGCTACCGCTAAAAACAACTGCTGTCGACCAGAACCGGAAGTGCAGCGTACGACCAATATTTTTAACGGAAGTACGTCACCACTACCCGTGGCATATAGCCTATTGTGCTGATAGAAGTATTTGTCCTTACTGTAGAATTTGTTTGCAGGTGGTGTCGGAGTGATGGGTTACGGAGGGCGAGGTCCGGAGAGACTGTGGGTCCAGTGGGTGAGTACAGATGAAGTTGAAGAGTGGTGAAGATGTCCAGAATGAAGTCCTTAGTTATGGGTTTGGTGTGCAGGGTTGGCAACCAGACGCAGCCTTGGAGACGGGTGAACAGGCAGGACTGAACAGGAGCTGAACAAACGGGCAAAGGCAAAACAGGTTAATGCAGACGAGTTAAAACTAGGAGTCAGAGGCTGTGACAATATTACCCAAGGTAATCAATGTTCGAGCGTAGGCTGAACGTCTGGTTGTGGTTTAAATAGAGCAGGAGGTGAAGGTCTAGGAGGCAGGTGCAGGTGTAGCTAATCAGCTGATTAGCTGCTGCTTGAGGTTGCTGCTGCTTGAGGTGCTGGAGGGGGAGGCAGGACTCCAACAGTACCCCCTCCTCTAGCATCGCCTCCAGGCGATCTCCTGTCCGGGTGGTCCCTGTAAAAAGACGAGATAAGGGAGGGGTCCAGAATGAAGGAGCGGGGAACCCACGATCGCTCCTCGGGGCCATAGCCCTCCCAATCCACCAGGTACTGGAGTTGACGACCCCTGCGACGAACGTCCAGCAGGCGCCGGACCGAGTAGACAGGGTCATTGTCGATGAATCGAGGCGGAGGAGGAGGGTCGGCTGGAGGGTGAAGTGGGCTGGAGGAGACGGGTTTAATCTGAGAGACATGGAACGTGGGATGGATCCGCAGGGTGGAAGGCAGTTGAAGTCGGACAGCAGCAGGATTGATGATCTTGACAATCGGGAAGGGACCAATGAACCTGGGGGCCAGCTTCCTGGGAGTGTCTTTTAGTTTAATGTCTCTGGTGGACAACCAAACCTTCTGCCCCACCAGGTAGTCGGGAGCAGAAGAACGGTGGCGGTCAGCAAACCGCTTGTTTTGTTCAGCCGTCCTGAGGAGAGCTGCCCTGGTCTGGCGCCAAACCCTGCGACACCGACGGAGATTATGCTGGACAGAGGGAACAGAAATGTCAGTTTCCTGTGACGGAAATAAGGGCGGAGCGTATCCCAAAGAGGCCTCAAACGGGGACAAACCAGTAGCAGACGAAACTTGAGAATTATGAGCATACTCAACCCAAGGCAGGTGATGGCTCCAGGTGGTAGGATTATGTTCAATGACACACCTCAAAGCGGCTTCGAGCTCTTGGTTACACCTCTCAGTTTGTCCATTCGATTGAGGGTGATAACCAGACGTCAGGCTGGAGGTGGCACCCAAGGCTTGACAGAATGCTTTCCAGACTTGAGAGATGAATTGAGGGCCCCTGTCGGAAACAATATCGAGAGGTATACCATGCAGACGAAAAACATGTTTGACCATGATCTGTGCCGTCTCAGATGCTGAGGGCAATTTTACTAGGGGTATGAAGTGTGCCGCCTTGGAGAAACGGTCGATGATAGTACATACAACAGAATTACCCTCAGAAACTGGCAGTCCGGTGACAAAGTCCAAGGCTATGTGGGACCACGGACGCCCAGGAGTAGGGAGTGGAAGGAGGAGACCTGCTGGGGGTTTGTTAGTGGCTTTGTTACATGCACAAGTGGTGCAGGCAGACACGTATTGTCTGACATCCCTCTCCATGTTAGGCCACCAGAAATGTCTCTTTGTCAAGGAGAGGGTGCGACTCATACCTGGATGGCAGGAGAACTTTGCTGTGTGGATCCAATGGAGGACCTTGCTGACGGCTGCAGAGGGAACATACTTTCTCCCTGGGGGACCAGTGCCAGGGTCCGGTTCAGTCTTCTGGGCCTCCAGGATTTCTCTCTCAATGTCCCAGGTCATGACCGCTACGGTGCAAGAGTGAGGAAGAATAGTCTCAGGCGATTCAGTCTCTGAGGAGGAGAACTGGCGGGAAAGAGCATCAGGCTTAATGTTACGAGAACCAGGTATGTATGTGATGGAGAAATTGAAACGTGCAAAAAACAAAGACCAACGTGCTTGACGGGCGTTGAGCCTCTTTGCTCCCTGAATGTAGGCAAGATTCTTGTGATCTGTCCATATCACAAATGGCAATTCAGACCCCTCCAACCAATGTCTCCATTCTTCAAGAGCCATCTTGATGGCCAACAGTTCTCTGTTACCCACATCGTAATTTTGTTCGGCAGGGGACAGACGCCGAGAAAAGAAAGCGCATGGGTGGATCTTACCATCAGTAGGGGATCGTTGCGAGAGCACCGCTCCCACACCCGTAGCGGATGCGTCCACCTCCACGATAAACTGACGATGAGGGTCAGGATGGGAAAGGATGGGAGCGGATGAAAAGAGCCTCTTAAGTTCCTGGAAGGCGGCCTCCGCCTCTGGGGACCAGAAAAATTTACGGATGGGAGAGGTGAGTTGTGTTAATGGAGAGGCTACCTGACTATAGTTTTTGATGAAGCGTCGGTAGAAATTTGCAAAGCCCAGGAACCGTTGGAGCTGTCGTCTGTCCTGGGGTGTGGGCCACTCTGCCACCGCTCTTGTTTTCTCCGGGTCGGTTCGAACCCGTCCCTCTTCAAAAATGAAGCCCAGAAAGGGCACAGAAGACATAGAGAATTCACATTTCTCAGCTTTCACATACAGTTTGTTTTCCAGAAGCCTTTGGAGGACTGCTTTGACATGTCCAGTGTGCTGAGCGGGGTCTTTGGAAAAAATCAAAATGTCATCAAGATAAACAAACACAAAATCATCCAGGAAATCTCTCAGGACATCATTGATTAAGTTTTGAAAAACGGCAGGGGCGTTAGTGAGACCAAAAGGCATGACCAAGTACTCGTAGTGTCCTAGGGGTGTCTTAAAAGCGGTCTTCCATTCGTCCCCTTCTCGCATTCTCACCAAGTGATAGGCGTTGCGGAGATCGAGTTTAGTGAACATTCTGGAGTCCTGAAGCCGTTCAAACACAGAGTCAATCAGAGGAAGGGGATACTTATTTTTGATAGTGATGTTATTAAGTCCCCTGAAGTCGATGCAGGGTCTCAAAGTCTTATCTTTCTTTGAAACAAAGAAAAACCCTGCACCGAGGGGAGAAGTAGACGGGCGGATAATACCTGACTTTAAAGATTCCTCTATGTATTGCCTCATTGTCTCCCTCTCTGGGCCTGACAGGTTGTACAGTCTGCTAGACGGCAGCGGGGCACCAGGAAGGAGATCTATGGGGCAATCATAGGGTCTGTGAGGTGGTAGGGAGATGGCTTTCTGTTTACTAAAAACTGGGGCAAGCGCATGATATACGGAGGGCACTTTGGAAAGGTCAATCTCTTCCTTACTGGGGGGTGAGACAGAACCAGAAGAGATGGCAGAACGTAAACAATCGACTAAACAAGCCTCACCCCAATGTTCAATCATGTTATTTTTCCAGTTAATCTGGGGATTGTGTTTTAACAGCCATGGGTAACCTAAAATCAATTGGGACTTAGGGGAATCAAAAATGAAAAAATCACATTTCTCATGATGGTTACCTGACAACACCAGGTGGATGTTTTGAGTCCAGTGGGAGATGGAGGTGATGGTCTGTCCAGTGAGACCTCTGACACTGACAGAGCTGTTTAAAGGAAGCATGGGTAGGTTAAGAAGCTTCACAATATCCAAGGAAATCAAATTCTGTTCTGCACCGGAGTCAATTAAAGCCTGAGTGGTAAAAGTATCATTATCAAAATAAACAGTAGCAGGGAGACAAAATTTTTTCTCAGGAGTTGAAGTTAAATTACCCACCAATATCTCCTGATTTATTGGTGGTTCTGGCCTTTTAAACGGAGATGACAATTTTTCACAAAGTGACCATGCTTTCCACAATATAAACACTCATTTGCAGTTAATCTGCGTTGTCTTTCCTCAGGGGACAGTTTTGCCCGACCCACCTGCATTGGCTCTGGTTCGGGGAAGACTGGTGTCGCGGAACTACTTCCGGTTGAGGGGCGGTCCCAAGATTTGTAGTCCCTTTCCAATTTACGTTCTCTATTTCGAGTGTCGATTCTAATTGCGAGACAGATCAGGTCTTCTAAATCCTGGGGAGGCTCTTGTGTGGCGATTTGGTCCTTAATGTTGTCATTAAGCGCGTTTCGGAAAGCGCTTTTCAGTGCGATTTCACCCCATCCTGACTCTTCCGCGATCACCCGGAAACGGATGGAGAACTCGGCGACAGATCTTGAACCCTGTCTGATTGTGAATAATCTTTGTTGCGCTTCCTCTTGCAACAAAGGGTGATCGAAAGCTAGTTTAAAGTCTCTTATAAAGTTCGTGAAAGACATGGAGGACAAGGAACGTGAACGGAGGTGAG
>JBBPBX010079163.1:0-16450 GCA_038048925.1 Garcialebias charrua
TTCATTAGCAGGAATACTAAAAACTATGTTATGCAAAATAGAAGAAATCTGAACGGATCAGACGTTTACATAAATGAACATCTTACCAAAAAAAATGGAAAAATTGCAAAAGAAGCAAGGTGGTTAAAAAACAAAGAAAAAAAATAGCATCAACATGGACTAGAAATGGATACGTCTTTATCAAAGCAAAGGAAGGGTCTCAGCCTAAAATGATAAAAGAGCTGACGGATCTGGATGAATTCAAGAGATGAAAAATTACAAATCAATGAAACAACTCACAATCAAAATGGATAAAATATACGGTGAAATGAACAAATACATTAGAACATGACAACATACGAAGACTCAGAACCTAAAATATATAATGTTGAAAATGTGATTGATGCAAATTTTTTTCCTGTAATAAATGATAGCGAATATTATAATGAAGAGCAGTTTAATGACATCAATATATCAAATGGAGTTCTCTCCATTATTCACTTTAATAGCAGAAGTATAAATGCAAACATATCCAAAATAACAGATTACTTAAAACAATTAAATAGAACTTTTACGATAATAGCGTTGTCAGAGACATGGCTTAATGATGATAACACTAGTAATATTCACATCGAGGGGTATGAATTATATCATATGAACAGAAATAATAAAAGAGGTGGTGGTGTCGCACTATTTGTCAATAATGAAATAAAATGTAAATTAAATAATGAAATGTCAATAATAGTTGATAATATTATGGAAATGATAACAATAGAAATTATAAACAAAAACGATAAAAACATAATAATAAGTTGTGTATATAGATCACCAGGAGCAAATATAGAAATATTCACTGATAAAATCTTGGAACTAATGGAGAAAAGTTTTAATAAAAATATTTTCTTGTGTGGAGACTTTAACATTGATATGGGAAATAAAACAGATTCAAATAACATAAGCACATTTATAAACTCAATGTACAGTTTAAATATGTATCCATTGATATCAAAGCCAACAAGAATTACAACTCATAGTGCCACAATAATTGATAATATTTTCACAAATATAACAAATGGGGATGTGATTGGTGGTATCTTAACGACCGACTTAAGTGATCATTTACCAGTTTTCACAATCTTTAAAAATGATCAAAATATCACAAAAGCAGACACAACGAAGAAAAAAATCATAAACACATCAAAAAAAGTTTTGGAAAAATTGAAAGAGGATCTGGATAAACAAGACTGGAATGATGTGTATGTTGATGATGCGAACAGGGCATATGATGAGTTTATGAATATCTTGGAAACCCTGTATGAAAAGAATTGTGTGCAAACAAATTACACAAAGAGAAATACGAATGATCAACCATGGATGACAAAAGGGTTAAGAAATGCATGTAAAAAAAAGAATTATTTGTATTCATGTTTCTTGAAATTGCGAAGTCAGAGCGCAGAAGAAAAATATAAAAAGTATAAAAATAAATTAGTAGGGATTATAAGGAAACATAAGAAAGAATATTATAGTAAATTATTAGATAAAACTAATGGTGATATGAAAGCAACATGGCGAGTAATGAATGGTGTACTGAAGAATCATAAAGCAAAAACTGGTATTTCAAAATATTTTGTAAAAGACAACGATGAAGTTCATGATGAAAATGAAATTGTAAATGGATTTAATCAATATTTCGTGAATGTTGGATCAAGCCTTGCAGCTAAGATACCAAAAGTAGATAAAAATATGATCCACTCAATTACAGGTTGTGCAAATAGTATTTTCCTAAATGGAACTAACAAAGAGGAAATAATGAATGTAGTAAAACATCTTACAGACAAGAGATCGAAAGACTGGGTGGACATGGATATGATGTTTGTAAAGGACATAATGAGCCATGTTATTGAGCCGTTCACATACATATGTAACTTATCATTTTCAACAGGAATTTTTCCAGATAATATGAAAGTAGCTAAGGTCGTTCCTCTTTTTAAAAATGGTGATAAATGTGTATTCAACAATTATAGACCTATATCCTTGTTACCACAGTTTTCAAAAATTCTTGAAAAACTATTTGTAAACAGACTAGACCAATTTATAGATAAACAAAATATTCTAAGCAGCAGTCAGTATGGGTTTAGATCAAAAAACTCTACATCAATGGCTCTCATGGAATTAATGGAACAAATAACTACTGCTGTCGATCAAAAACAACACTGTATCAGTATCTTTGTTGATTTAAAAAAAGCATTCGATACTATTGATCACACCATTCTCCTTGAAAAACTGAACAAATATGGTATTAGAGGACCAGCATTACAGTGGGTATCTAGCTACTTAAAAAATAGGAAACAATTTGTACAAATAAATGATGTAAGATCTGACCTCTGTAATATCACATGTGGAGTTCCCCAAGGCTCTGTACTTGGACCAAAGCTTTTTATTTTATATGTGAATGACTTGGTAAATGTGTCAGGACTCCTTAAATGTGTACTTTTCGCAGATGATACCACTTTTTTCTGTTCAGGTGAAGATATAGAACAAATGTTAGAATTGATAAAGACAGAATTTGTCAAGATACAAACTTGGTTTAAAATAAATAAATTATCATTAAATCTAGAGAAAACTAATTACATGATATTCGGTAATAGAAAGAAAACTGTTGATGTTCCACTCAAAATTGAGGATGTTGAGATTTGTAGAGTGAATGAGGTGAAGTTTTTGGGTGTTATCATTGATGACAAACTGACATGGAAACAACACATAAATTCTGTAAGAATAAAAATAGCTAAATCGATAGCAGTACTGTACAAAGTCAGAGACCTATTGAATGATAAAGCTCTGTATTTGTTGTATAACACAATCATTGTTCCACACTTAATCTATTGTATTGATGTTTGGGGGAAAGCGTGTAAAACAATCACAAAGCCTATTTTTGTATTACAGAAAAGAGCTGTAAGAATTATCACTAGAAAGCATTACCGTCATCCATCAAGTACATTATTTTATCAACTAAAATTACTGAAGTTCCATGATTTGGTAGACTATAATATTTTATCAGTTATGTATAGAGCTCAAAATAATGCATTACCTTTAAATATCCAAATGCACTTTGTTAAAAGACAAAGTTGTTATAATCTTAAGGGAACAGAGTTGTTTGTAAAACCACAATTCAGAACCAGTTTGAAGGGACGTTCTACCTCAATTCAGGGAATTAGATTATGGAATGGCTTGGAGAATGTAGTTAAAAATGCCAAGTCAATGTTTACATTTAAAAAAATGATCAAAACAAATATGTTAAAAAAATATATGTGAAATAACGTAATGTGTATTGTATTAGTTAGAAAATTAGAAAGTGTTAGTCATTTTGTACTGTATTAGTATTAGTTAGAAAACTAGAAAGAGTTAGTCATTTTGTACTGTTGGTTGAAGAATATTATTGTTTAACCTGATTGTTGGAAAAAGTTGGTTGAAGATTATTATTGTTTACATGGTTTGACTACTGTTGTTTAATCTGATTGTTGGAGATAAGGGGCAGATATAATAAGATTTATTCTTCTTTCTGCCACCTTTCATTTTTTTACATTTTGTACACTATCATTATGAGATTGCCTTGTATTGTTTCTTTTGTAAAAAAATGAACAAATTTAATAAACATAAACATAAACATATATTTATTCTTTGTTGTTGCTTGCTGTTAGTTGTTTGCTGGAGTTTTAGTTTGTTTTAGTTTGTTGCTAGAGGGGGCGTGAACGCAGCACAACCACCACCTCCTCCCCTCCTGGTCTCTCGACACTCCCATTTTCATGAGGGATTTTGAATCTTGTCTGGGGGCGGGGCTACCATTTCACAGTGAGTTGAGGACCTCTTTAAACATTATTATACATAGTTCCCATGTGACGTCACATCTGTGGGTTGTCCTGTTTGACCCTCCCACTTGTAGGTTTAGCTGCAGTTTGAGCGCATTCAAATGGATGTCCATTTTTCACGTTGTTTTTTTTGTTAATTTCTAATTAATTACAATGGTTACTTCGTGTTGTGTCAGTGGGTGTTCCAGTCGGGTAGACGTTTGGGCAACGCGCAGGTTTCACTCAATCAAAAAAAAAAGTAAACATGAAGGATTTATCTCATCGGAGGAGCTGACAGCTGCAGCTTGCAGCCCCAACTCTGCTCGGATCTGCTCTGAAGACATCTGCCTTTGGCCGGTAAACAAAATATTCTACATTAATCATTTTGTGAAACTATGTCAGAACAATGTTAGAGTACAACTGTCTGTGTGTTAGAGCTGGGTTTTTTTTTTCATTATTTAGCAAACCGTCTTGCATGCTGTTAGCTTAGCATCTCGCTAACGCGACAATGGCCTCCTCTGCTCCTCACGGTCCACCAGACCGTCCCAGTTGGAGAAGGACGACGGGAGCCAAGTCGTGCGGGCGACGCGTCGGTCCCATGGGACGTGGACGTGCCTCCGCGGCCGCCTCAGCGGATGCACGCCGTCCGACCTGAGCTCCGGCGAGCCACGCTCCAGATGCTAACAACATGCTAACTTCCAACACGGTAAGACTCAAAAGTGATAGTCCTGGTCCGTGTTGAGCCTGGACTTTTTTTGGCTGTGTGTTATTTTAGTTAAACCTTTATTTAGCTGGTTAGATATGATTGAGACAGTTTACACATCTTTTTTGGATTTAAAGCTGTGAAGTCAGTGTGTTGTGAAGCCGGTCTGCGCTCGCTCCTTGTATTAATTAAATAATTAATGATATCGGAGTAACTACTTTGTGACAAGTTGTCTGATTCGTCTGCCATGATTTCTTTCTCAAACTCATTTAACTAGATCCCTGCCAGTTTGCTCTTGTTCCTTGGTAAAGCTGTGGTAGCTCGTGTTATTGTCCGTATAATTTGCTCTGCTAGTTCGCCATCTTGCCTTCTTCTGCCTACAGATGTGGTGCGAAAACCGGTTTGCACAATACTGGGGGCGTGTCTGGGAACTATGTATTACACACACACCCCCACACGCACCACCCCCCTCCCACATGCACCACCCCCACACACACGCACCACCCCCACACACACGCACCACCCCCACACACACGCACGCACATACACACACATAAAATATCTGTCAGTCTGGAAAAAATGTTTTAAGTTGTTTTCACTGCATGTGCTAAACTTTTTAAAATCACATCCTCTTTAATATAACAAAGTTATAAAAAGACAACACCCGTTATGTTATCTGTTCTACTTGATAACAACATTTTATGGACGTTTGTGTTCATAAAACACTTGAAAAATAAATGCCAGCATTATCGGTAATATTACAGGTAAACTAGACAAAATAATCAGAATGAATGCAAAAAAAACATTATTTTTAATTTATGATCATTAAATGCATTATGTTGATCACAGTACACTTATGTCACTGTGTGGTTTCTAAGGACGTGTTGGTTGTAGCTTCTTCTTGTGTTCTGCGGTGTAAACAGACACGCCTCTTTGGGACCGACTGGGGAAACTGGTGCAAGAAAAGTGTCATTTGTGTGAGCAGGGAGCAGAAGACACTGCAGTGTGGGGGTTGGTGGTTGCGATGGAGAACACTGTCCACAGAGGGATTGCTGATTTCTGAACCTGCGCACCCTCTCTTACTGATTTATTTGGATCATTTTGAGCCGGTGTCAGGAGCTTCATCACAATAAGCAGATCATCCACCTCTTCCTCAGTACTGCCTCCGCTGCTCTGTTGGAAGTTGCTACGAGTTGCTGAGGCTTTCTTTGTGTTAGCTAAAAACACGAGGAAGGGCTTGGTGGAAAATGTAAAACAGCATTCTTTGGGTGAGTCTGGTTTAGCTGGATTCATCCAGAAATGTGTCCACACATCATCAGTAGTCTTCTCAAAGACCAGAACAATTTGTATCTCAACAAAAGGAGGCATATTACTCATATTACTTGAAGTGTTAATGTGACTGTTACTGTGCCATGTTTGGATCTAAAGTACACCATATCTTCTTCCCCCACAGCTTTTGTACATGACTCTCCAATCTGCTTGATTGCTGATTGGTTAACGATCAGAGCAACTGTTACACATTCGTCTTTTCATTCCTACGTACATTAGCATAAAAAAATTAATACACTGGAATCTAACTCCTCCTGTGGTACAGTACGTATAAGACAAGTGTGAATGCCACTGACCAACCAAACGCGTCTACAAATACTGGCTTAAAATGTGATGTGGTGGTAGCTGGGAGTCACATATGATTTGTAGCAGTTGTGGTGGAGTGGTTGTAGGAACCATTCTCCAGTGATAGGAGTTCTATTTGACCAGTATGCAGTCATATGCTGAAGTGTCCCTGGGCAAGACACTGAACCCCTCATTGCCTCTGATGTGTGTCCCATCGGTGCATGGATGTGATCTAAAGCTCTGATTAGCCTCTACAGAATGATTTACTCAGATGATCTTTGTAGAGACGTAGTGGGGGTGATTAGAGAGTGTGAGCCTGTGACTGAGAGTTCATCAGTTCAAATCCATTGACCATTACATCCCCACACCTCACTTTCCCCACTCTGGGCCTTTGAGCAAGGCATTAACCCCCCCAGCTTTAGATGGCAACCGTCTGCCTCACACTGTGGTAGAACTGATGGTTGTCAGGAAGGGCGTGCAGTGGCGACCCCTGAAGAAAGGACCAGCCAAAAGATGAAACTATTTTGTATCATCTTGATGTATTACAGTTCTGTATGAATGTGACAGTCAACTGACTTCAGAAATGCCCACATGCTGGTCCATTTTAAAGATAATGAACTTAAATTTGGTGTGGTTAGAACGGAGTCATCTGGATCTATACTCTGAGCATGAAATTGCACGTAACTTTTTTTTTCCAGTGTTTTGTGGAGATGATCTCAAATCCACAGTTTCTCAAGGCAAGATGATCCAAGTTTAAAACTGGTGTGTAAAATAGATCGCTTCAAGGAATGCTAGACCTTTACTTATTAAGATTTGGTGTTTGCGCTAGGTGGCACGGTGGCGCAGTTGGTAGAGTTGCCGTCTTTCAGCGAGAAGGTTGCTGGTTAAAATCCTGGCTGGGGGGCCTTTCTGGGTGGAGTTTGCATGTTCTCTTCATGCTGTGTGGGTTTTCTCCAGGTAAATGGTAAATGGAGCTTATATAGCGCTTTCCAGCCCCCTATGAGGGGCCCCAAAGCGCTTCACAGTACCAACCATCTACCCATTCATACACACATTCATCGTTACAGCAAGGCGCTGCCAGTCCTACCGGGAGCAACTCAGGGTTAAGTGTCTTGCCCAGGGACACAACAAGGTATGCAGTGACCGGGGATCGAACCCGGGACCTTCCGGTCCTGAGCCGGCTGCCCTGCCTCTACACCATCTCAACCCTGGAGGTACTCCAGCTTCCTCAGACAGACCAAAAACATGCATGTTAGACTGGTTGGTAACTCTAATTTGTCCCGTGTGAGTGAGAGAGTGAATTGTTGTTTGTCTCATTTGTCTCTATGTGTCCATGTGATGGACTGGAGACCTGTCCAGGTGTCCCTGTGATGGACTGCAGACCTGTCCAGGTGTCTCTTTGATGGACTGCAGACCTGTCCAGGTGTCCCTGTGATGGACTGGAGACCTGTCCAGGTGTCTCTTTGATGGACTGGAGACCTGTCCAGGTGTCTCTTTGATGGACTGCAGACCTGTCCAGGTGTCCCCCACCTCTCACACAATGACTGCTAGACATGGGCACCAGTGACCCCCATGACCTGAAAAGGAAGAAATAGGTAAAGATAATGGATGAATGGATGGATGCATGAATGTATGGATGGATGCATTTTATATTCTTCGTCCCGGGAACACCTTGGAAATCCCCAGAAGGTGCTGGGGAGAGGGAGGTCTGAGTGTAATCTCCTGGACCTGTGTCCCCCGGTGATTTGACGAGTGATAAGTGGTAGAAGATGGATGGATGGATGGATGGATGACTAGATTACAGTGCAAAGGGCTGTGATGGGATGCATCCATAATTATTTTAGAAGCACACTTTAAACAAAATCTTGAGCATCACGTCTTCTCGACCTGAAAGAAACCAGATGTTCAGCTTTACTTGCAACGTAAAACATCTGTCATGTAAAGTCATGGTGTGGCTCGTGTCAGGGCTGCCTTTAACTTCACACATTCACTTCAGACACTGTCCTTCACTGCACATGTGTCTGTGTGCACGTCATAAACTTTACAAACACACAGCAGCAGCACGTCAAACCCATAACACGCATTCTACATATGGAAAAATAATCTGTATTTTTAACACTCGACATGTCAGATAAATAAAATGGTTATGACAAAACAGCATGAAAAAAACTTTTTTAAATTCTTCTCTTCAGAAGATGTGAAGCATCGAACCTGAGAGAGGAGATGAGGCTCATGGACAGGTTCTCAGAGCTTGTAAGGAGGTGGAAAACCCTTTTCAGTGTGTGTGTGTGCGTGTGCGTGTGTGTGTGTGTGTGTGTGTGTGTGTGTGTGTGTGTGTGTGTGTGTGTGTGTGTGTGTGTGCGTTGGTGCAAGCGTATTGGCCCGCCTATGCGCCAGACTACGTACCGACATTATCGGGACATTTGGTATTAGCCAGCCTTTGCCAATGTCTGGATAAAACACAGATTGTATCCAAATATATTAATATGTAAACATTGTTTTTTCTCATCAATATCAGCGTAACTTGTGGCTAATAGGCTGCCTGGATGAGTTGGAGTGTGCTTTAACACTTAAAATTGTTTTAATAAAAAGTTATTTACATTTATAAAATTGGCTGGCTACGCACCTCCCAGGGTATTTGTGTGTGGTGTGTATGTTTTTGTGTATCGGTTGCATTTATTGAAGCCGTGTGTGTGGCTCACTGACACACATGGCGCCAAACTGCAACGCCCCTCCTCTCGTGATGTGGAGACCGCGCGAAACTCCAACGCCGCCCCTCCTCTCGTGATGTGGAGACCCTGTAGTGGGCGGGGGCTCAGGGCGGGGCCTCAGGTGACCGAGTTTTTAAAAGTTAAAGCCCCTTGAGCTTACACGTGCAGAGTTATGGCGTCGTGTGTTGAGTGCATGTAGGTGAGCGGAGATTATTTTTGGAGAGCGATTTAAATAAAATTTTGCAGCGGTAGGTGGACAGAGTGTCAGAGTGTATTGACTTCATTCAGGTAAGAATTAAAAAAATTTTTTTGTTGCTTTTGATGACATCATCTCAAGGAAATGTTAACCTAATCCAGTAGTAACGTGACTTTAACCGCAGCGTCACAAACTGTGAAGACTGTAGAAAACTTTATCAACATTTAGATAAATTAGGAAGTATCTGTGCATGAGTTTTGAGTGCGTGAAGAAAGACGCAGCTCAAACTAGCTGCGGCTAGCGTTAGCATGTAACGTAACTTCACTTCAGAAGCGTGACAACCTTTCAACGCTGTTGAAAACTTTTATAGACATTTATATAAATCAGCGATACTATATATGCATCACTTGTGGATGTTTTTAGTGGTTATTTAGAGTCTTAACGCGACGAAGACAAAATTAAACGCACGTCGCGTTAGCGTCACTACCGTGAACGTGTCACGTCACAATAACAGCGTGACTAACGCTGTAATTTAACATGCGTTAATAGGGTAGAGGGGTTTTAATGTTTCCAACGTCATTTTTCTGCTAATTCTGCTCTTTTTTTTTTTTTTACCTCTGAGCAGTGAGCAGACGGACGAACTGCGTCGTTACGTCATCACGTCATCACGTTGCAGCCTCGTTACGTCATCACGTTGACTGCAGTTTTATGTAGGTATAAGAATACTGTTGTTGGAATACTGAATAATACAGAATACTGTATAAGTGTATTGTATAAACTTGAGAATTGTTTTTTAACTTTTTCATATTTTTACATGTACAGGTTTTCAGCTAGTCCAAGAGGTCATTTGGTATTTGGTGAGTCAAACATCCCGCCTTCCTGAAAACAGACAGATGGATTCTTTACTGACTGAGGTCCACGCTTTATCCATCCATCCATGCATTCATCCATCCATCAAACATCCATCCATCAAACATCCATCCATCCATCATCCATCAAACATCCTACCTTCCTAAACCCAGACATATGGATTCTTTACTGACTGAGGTCCAAGCTTTATCCATCCATCCATCTATCAAACATCCATCCATCCATCAAACATCCATCCATCCATCCATCAAACATCCATCCATCCATCAAACATATATCCATCCATCAAACATCCATCCATCCATCAAACATCCTGCCTTACTGAACCCAGACAGATGGATTATTTACTGACTGAGGTCCACGCTTTATCCATCCATACATCCATCCATCCATCAAACATCCACACATCCATCCATCCATCCATCAAACATCATCCATCCATCATCAAACATCCTGCCTTCCTGAACCCAGACATATGGATTCTTTACTGACTGAGGTCCACGCTTTATCCATCCATCCATGCATTCATCCATCCATCAAACATCCATCCATCAAACATCCATCCATCCATCATCCATCAAACATCCTACCTTCCTAAACCCAGACATATGGATTCTTTACTGACTGAGGTCCAAGCTTTATCCATCCATCCATCTATCAAACATCCATCCATCCATCAAACATCCATCCATCCATCCATCAAACATCCATCCATCCATCAAACATATATCCATCCATCAAACATCCATCCATCCATCAAACATCCTGCCTTACTGAACCCAGACAGATGGATTATTTACTGACTGAGGTCCACGCTTTATCCATCCATACATCCATCCATCCATCAAACATCCACACATCCATCCATCCATCCATCCATCAAACATCATCCATCCATCATCAAACATCCTGCCTTCCTGAACCCAGACATATGGATTCTTTACTGACTGAGGTCCACACTTTATCCATCCATCCATCAAACATCCATCCATCCATCCATCAAACATCCATCCATCATTCATCCATCAAACATCCATCCATCATTCATCCATCAAACATCCATCCATCTATCTATCCATCCATCTATCAAACATCCGGCCTTCTTGAAACCAGACAGATGGATTCTTTACTGACTGAGGTCCACGCTTTATCCATCCATACATACATCCATCTATCAAACATCCATCCATCCATCCATCAAACATCCATCCATCCATCCATCAAACATCCATCCATCATCCATCCATCAAACATCCTGGCTTCCTGAACCTAGACAGATGGATTCTTTACTGACTGAGGTCCACGCTTTATCCATCCATCCATCCATCAAACATCCATCCATCCATCCATCCATCAAACATCCATCTATCCATCCATCAAACATCCTGCCTTACTGAACCCAGACAGATGGATTCTTTACTGACTGATGTCCACGCTTTATCCATCCATCCATCAAACATCCACACATCATCCATCAAACATCCATCCAAACATCCACACATCATCCATCAAACATCCATCCATCAAACATCCATCCATCATCCATCCATCAAACATCCATCCATCTATCCATCCATCTATCAAACATCCTGTCTTCCTGAACCCAGACAGATGGATTCTTTACTGACTGAGGTTCATGCTTTATCCATCCATACATACATCCATCCATCCATCTATCAAACATCCATCCATCCATCAAACATCCAGCCTTGCTGAACCCAGACGGATAGATTCTTTACTGACTGAGGTCCACGCTTTATCCATCCATCCATGCATCCATCCATCCATCCATCCATCCATCCATCCATGCATCCATCTATCAAACATCATCCATCCATCCATCAAACATCCTGCCTTCTTGAAAACAGACATATGGATTCTTTACTGACTGAGGTCCACGCTTTATCCATCCATCCATGCATCCATCCATCCATAAAACATCCATACATCCATCCATCCATCAAACATCCTGCCTTCCTGAACCAGACAGATGGATTCTTTACTGACTGAGGTCCACGCTTTATCCATACATCCACCCATCCATCCATCAAACATCCATCTATCCATCATCAAACATCCATCCATCAAACATCCTGCCTTGCTGAACCCAGACAGATGGATTCTTTACTGACTGAGGTCCACGCTTTATCCAACCATCCATGCATCCATCCATCTATCAAACATCTATCCATCAAACATCCATCATCCATCAAACATCCTGCCTTCCTTAACCCAGACATATGGATTCTTTACTGACTGAGGTCCACGCTTTATCCATCCATCTATCAAACATCCATCCATCCATCAAACATCCATCTATCAAACATCCATACATCCATCATCCATCCATCAAACATCCATACATCTATCCATCAAACATCCTACCTTCCTGAACCCAGACAGATGGATTTACTGACTGAGGTCCACACTTTATCCATCCATCCATCCATCAAACATCCATCCATCCATACATCCATGCATCAAACATCCATCCATCCATCTATCCATCAAACATCTCAAACATCCATCAAACATCCATCCATCCATCCATCAAACATCTATCCATCCATCAAACATCCATCCATCCATCAAACATCCTGCCTTGCTGAACCCAGACAGATGGATTCTTTACTGACTGAGGTCCATGCTTTATCCATCCATTCATCCATCCATCCATCCATCAAACATCCACACATCCATCCATCCATGCATCCATCCATCAAACATCATCCATCCATCATCAAACATCCTGCCTTCCTGAACCCAGACATATGGATTCTTTATTGACTGAGGTCCACACTTTATCCATCCATCCATCAAACATCCATCCATCCATCCATCAAACATCCATCCATCATTCATCTATCAAACATCCATCCATCTATCTATCCATCCATCTATCAAACATCCGGCCTTCTTGAAACCAGACAGATGGATTCTTTACTGACTGAGGTCCACGCTTTATCCATCCATACATACATCCATCTATCAAACATCCATCCATACATCCATCCATCCATCAAACATCCAGCCTTGCTGAACGCAGACAGATGGAGTCTTTACTGACTGATGTCCACCTTTTATCCATCCATGCATGCATCCATCCATCCATCCATCAAACATCCATCCATCCATCCATGTATCCATCCATCAAATATCATCCATCTATCCATCAAACATCTTGCTTTCTTAAAAACATGATAAACTGAAATTGTGTGTGTGTTTGTGTGTGTGACTGTTTTGTGGTTTCTAAGGACAGTGTTTTGTCAGGACAGTAATGAACTGTAATCTGCTTGTCTGTTTATAGCATATGACAATGTCCATAAAAACCACAAAACAGTCACACACACAAACGCACACAATTTCAGTTGAACATGTTATATTTACATGTATAAGTCTATCTGTACAGTATATGTATATGCATATACAGTATACATGTATATGCATATATGTATATACACTGTATATGAATATGCATATATGATATGCTTATATACATGTATATATGTATATTTGTGTGTATGTATATGACATAGATATCAATTTTATAAATAATGCAGGGATTGTTATGTATGACTTCAATATTATTAGTCACAGTTTTTAAATTTATAGTTTTCTTTCATTCAGCTAATTTTAATTTCATCTTAGTCCACCCATCATGAGAGGAGTTTTGTAAATACTATGTCCATCCATCTTTCCTTTATGTGAGATGGATACTTTGGCCAAAAACAATCATGTAATGTTTATTGGTTTACATGTGACAGCAGCTATCATCAAAATGTAGAATTTCCTCTAAATATAAGTATAAATGATCTGTTCCAGATGACGTGAACACGTCCAGAGTCAGGAGATCGCAGGTAGCCAGAAGAGCGATCAACTTCCATTAAACACGAGTACCAAGGTACATTTTAGTTCTTGTGTTCCTAAACAGATATACTTGCTACGTGTGGATTCATCAACCTTATTGTTCAATTGTGTGTGTATGGGAGTGTATTGTGGTTTTTTTATGGACAGTTGTTTGTTAGGACAGTCATACGCTAGCCTGGTTAAAACCAAACCCTGTCCTTCACTTTGCTTCGTACTAGGGTCTGGCATTCCTCCCATTGAAAACGATTTCTCCGGTCTATTTTTGACCGGACCAATCAGAGAACAGAAGGCGTAGTTTTGTTAGCTTAGCCTGGCAAGGTCCAGGCTATTCAGATAAAAAGCTCAGAAACCACTTGGTGGATATTTTTTCTGCTACCAGTGTGTAATTATATGGCTCTAATTTACTGACTGTTGGCCTTGATGAAACATTTGAGATAAAATTCGATTTTTTATCATTTATTTTCGTAGCGCACCCTGAGGCTGTTTGGAAAATGTGAAACCGAAACTATTTAAATCCAGCAGATTTGACCATTTCGTGAATTGATTTAGGAACTGTTAAGCTCAGAAACACTTCTGATAAAACGTCAGCTAAGAAATATAGTTTTTCTCAGGAAAGAAATAATAGTTTTTTACCTTGTTTTCTGGAAAATTCCTTCGTGGTGGCAGCCATTTTAACTGACGACGTCAGTCGACGTCGTTCAAAACTCCGCCTTCTGTTCTCTGATTGGTCTGTTAATCTGCCAATCCGCCTTCTGTTCTCTGATTGGTCCGGTCAAAAATCGACCGGAGGAATCGTTGTCTATGGGACAAATCCCAGACCCAGCAGTGAAGGGAAATAGAATTGAGCGGAGCTGTGCAGGTATGGCGAGGGCCAGGCTAGTCATACGCTATAAACAATCAGACAATCAATCAGATGGCAGTTCATTACAGTCCTGATAAAACACTGTCCTTAAAAACCATAAAACAGTCACACACACAAACACACAATTTCAGTTGAACATGTTATATTTACATGTCTATGTCCATCTGGACAGTCAGAGAGACATTCAGCAGGTAGACAGTCAGAGAGACATTCAGCAGGTAGACAGTCAGAGAGACACTCAGCAGGAGGACAGTCAGAGAGACACTCAGCAGGTGGACAGTCAGAGAGACATTCAGCAGGTAGACAGTCAAAGAGACACTCAGCAGGAGGACAGTCAGAGAGACATTCAGCAGGTGAACAGTCAGAGAGACATTCAGCAGGTGGACAGTTAGAGAGACACTCAGCAGGTGGACAGTCAGAGAGACACTCAGCAGGTAGACAGTCAGAGAGACACTCAACAGGTGGACAGTCAGAGAGACATTCAGCAGGTAGACGGTCAGAGAGACATTCAGCAGGTAGACAGTCAGAGAGACACTCGGCAGGAGGACAGTCAGAGAGACACTCAGCAGGTGGACAGTCAGAGAGACATTCAGCAGGTAGACAGTCAGAGAGACACTCAGCAGGAGGACAGTCAGAGAGACATTCAGCAGGTGGACAGTCAGAGAGACACTCAGCAGGTGGACAGTCAGAGAGACATTCAGCAGGAGGACAGTCAGAGAGACATTCAGTAGGTGGACAGTCAGAGAGACACTCAGCAGGTGGACAGTTAGAGAGACATTCAGCAGGTGGACAGTCAGAGAGACATTCAGCAGGTGAACAGTCAGAGAGATACTCAGCAGGAGGACAGTCAGAGAGACACTCAGCAGGAGGACAGTCAGAGAGACACTCAGCAGGTGGACAGTCAGAGAGACATTCAGCAGGTGGACAGTCAGAGAGACACTCGGCAGGAGGACAGTCAGAGAGACACTCAGCAGGTGGACAGTCAGAGAGACAGTGGTTTGGACATGTCCAGAGGAGGGACAGTGGTTTGGACATGTCCAGAGGAGGGACAATGGTTTGGACATGTCCAGAGGAGGGACAGTGGGTATATTAGTAGAAGGATGTTAGACATGAAGCTGCAGGAAAAAGACAAAGAGGAGATATATGGATGCAGTTAGCGAGGACATGAAGGTAGTTGGAGTGAGGACAGAGGATTCAGAGGACAGAGTGAGGTGGAGGAGGATGACTCGCTGTGGCGACCCCTGAAAAGGGAAAAGCCGAAAGAAGAAGAAGCGTTAACATTTAACTTGACCACTGCAGCGTGACAAGCTGTGAACGCTGTATTGTAACATAAAGAGAGGTTTTAATGTTTTCACCGTGATTTTTGTGCTAAATTTGCTCTTATGTTTCATTTTTCACCTCAAAGCGGAGTGAGCAGACAGCCCCTACCCTTCCCCAAAGAGCGTCGTTACGTCATCACGGTCAAACTGCAGTGATGCAGGTAAGATGAAAATAGAAGTGACGTGCATTTGGTGAAATTTACTCATTCATTTGTAACTGAAAAGCTTTGGTCTGAATTCAGGTCATCTGGACAGTTTTTTTCCTTCTATTTTTTAATGCTGAAACGTTTCACCTTCCAGCTGACCCCCGCCCAGTGTACACACACAAAAGGAAGAAAAAAAAGACACGGCATATTACCTAGTCATTCAGGAACGCGATGGCGTTGTAACACGCGGAGGAAGTAAGCACTGTAGCGAATACAGTTTTCCAACAGTCTAAAATTCACAAAAATGCTGCCCAAAGCTGTACAGCAACGCTGGCCGC
>JBBPBX010079164.1:0-16449 GCA_038048925.1 Garcialebias charrua
GAGAAGGAGGTCTCAGATTCCAACTTTCAAAAACGTATAATGCAGCTTTAGGACTGATTCCCAGACGATTTTCACACCTGATGGGAACAGAGGAGCCTCGTCTGTGAATTAGACTAACAAAGACCTTAAGAAACCCCTACTGTTAAGGTGTGAGGTGTGATTTGTCAATTTACATAGGTATGTTGTATCTTATCTCACCCTTTAAAACCTTGCTCACTCACTCTCTGCTCTTTGAATTGAGAAAGCTCCTCGGATGAAGAAGCGAAACGTCTTCTGTTACAAATAAATTCCAGTTGTTTGAGTGTTGAACACCTTTTTTGATTTTATCATGTCCTGGATGACTGAGAATCTTCACCAGCATCTGTAAAAAGAACGTAAGAGAAAGTAAAATAATAGGAGAAAATAAAATAACGAAGGGTGTGATCACTGGGATTGGACAAAGATTTGGAAAAAACTCAATAAATATTTCTGAATTTGAAGTTAACAAAATGACAAGATTATCAAGGAATATTAATGGAACGAGTTCCAAGCTTGTCAATAATGTTGGAGTTTAAAGTGAACAAAGTCCCAGAAAGAATAAAAAAATGATTTTTAAGCTTTCCAGTCAGGCCCTTCAACATTCCTCCTGTCAAATGCTATAAGTGCCAAAGATATGGACACATAGCTGCAATGTGCAGAAGACAGCAAAGATGACCGAGGTGTGGCGGAAACCACAAATATGAAGAATATACAGAAAATAAAGACAAGTGCCATAACTGTGGAGGACAACATGGTGACATGTGGGGTTTGTGAGGTTAGAAAGAAGGAAGCTGAAATCCAACAAGTGAAATTGAGGGTCAGAAAGAACTCCATTGTGTGTTTGTGGATTTAGAAAAAGCATATGACAGGGTGCCAAGAGAGGAGGTGTGGTATTGCATGAGGAAATCTGGAGTGGCAGAAAAGTATGTTAGACTGGTACAGGACATGTATGAAGACAGCAGGACAGTGGTGAGATGTGCTGTAGGAGTGACAGATAGCTTCAAGGTGGAGGTGGGATTGCATCAAGGATCGGCTCTGAGCCCCTTCTTGTTTGCTCTGGTGATGGACCGACTAACAGATGAGGTCAGGCAGGAATCCCCATGGACTATGATGTTTGCAGATGACATTGTGATATGTGGTGAGAACAGGGAACAAGTGGAAGAGAACTTGGAGAGGTGGAGGTATGCACTTGAAAGAAGAGGAATGAAAGTCAGCCGTAGTAAGACAGAGTACATGTGTGTGAATGAGAGGGAGGCCAGTGGAACAGTGAGGCTACAAGGAGCAGAGGTCACAAAGGTGCAGGACTTCAAGTACTTGGGGTCCACTGTCCAGGAAAATGGGAAATGTGGTAAAGAGGTGAAAAAGAGAGTCCAGGCAGGATGGAGTGGATGGAGAAAAGTTTCAGGAGTGATTTGTGGCAAAAAGGTGTCAGCAAAGGTCAAAGGAACAGTTAGCAGCACCGGCAAACCACGCCTGCAATGGCGGCACCCCGCTCTGCTCCACCATCTGCCCCTCCCAGCAGGGAGAAGCCGCACCCGCCTCGTCAACCAGAAGCTGCTCAGCGCTTTCCAAGAAGCCGCCCACAGACGCAACCCTGGAGCGTTCAGCAGCAGCAGCAGCAGCCACCACACCGGAGATAGCATAAGAAATGACTCGTTGCGGGTAGTGTGTGTGATGTAGATGCTTGTTTTGAAATAAAACACCTACATCACTCAAAGAGCAGTTCCTCTCCTGCTTTCAGTCTGCCTGTTAGATCAAATGATCCTTCAGTAGCTCCTTTGACACACACACTTCCAATACATGACAAGCTGGTCTCTGCTAAACAGCTGTTTACCAGACGTTGCAGCTTAAAAAACATCACAAAGCAGTCCTGTTTCACACCTGATGAATCAGGTGTTGATCAGATTGAGCCGGGTAAAAACCCCGCTCTGCCAGAAACACAGGCTGGTTCCGTTCCCACGCAGCCCAGCAGGGATAATCACCTCACACCACAGCCTCTGTTGACACGCTTCACACACATAAGTGATGCCGCCCATCTGTAGCTCAAGCAGGCTCGCTGCAGCTCTGACGCGTGCCTGCAACCTGAGCATGGTAAGAGGAGGCGTATCACACAGCGTGAATGCGAGCCACCGCTTAAGCTGCGTGCCGCGTGCAAAAACAACAACACCTCGCCTCAAAGTTTGTTTACACTTGCTACGGACCCGCAGACAGAGTGCAACACAGGGGTGGTCACGCAACCCTTTCAGGCCCTGCCCCCCGTGGGTCACACACGTGACGAAAGAAGGGGCTTTGAAGTTGTTAACATCCATGACGTGCATGTCACGTCAGGAACACGCACGCCTGCTCCCCAAGCGGCATACACAATGGCAGAGGAGGTGTTCATTAGACAAATGGATGAACTCCTTCATAAGGAAAGGTTACTCACTACAATTTGCAACTCGGCCCCCTCCCTTCAGAGGTATCTTGGAAACAGTCTTGTCTTGCCCAGATCAGAGCTCCTCCCTCCTGTTAGAGATCTAGGAGCTGCTGACAAAAGGTGTGGTCTCCAGGGTCCCAGATGGGGAGGAAAACAGGTTTTTTTTCCCGTTATTTCCTCGTGCCCAATAAAAAAAGAGGAATGAGACCAATTCTCGATTTGTCCACATTCAACAAATCAATTGTGGAGAGAAAATTTCATATGCTAACAATAAAACAGCTGCTGAAAAACATTCATCTGGTTCACCTCCCTGGACTTATGAGACGCATACTGGCCCATTCCCATTATCCCAAAACACAGGAAGTCCCTGCGTTTTTCCTTCCAGGAGGCCTATTTCCAGTACAACAGACTCCCCTTTGGCTATTCCCTCGCACATCGCACATTCTCGAAGTGCGTGGAGACCGCCATCTAGCCGTTACGCACGGCGGGGATGAGAATCCTGTTTTATCTGGACAATTTACTGCTGTTGAGCGGGTCCAGAGAGGAAGTTGCAATCCAGACCAGGATTTTAGCAAAACATCTGTTAATCCTAGGGTTTTCTGTGAACTAGGAGAAGAGCTCCACCCTCCTCTCTCAGATTATTGTTTATCTGGACGTGGAACTGAACTCATACACGATGAGGGCTCACCTGTCAAAGCAGAGAGCCCTCGACCTGACAGCTCAGCTGGACCACGTCAGACCCGGAAGGGTGGTGACAGCTTGTCCATCATGCATTTCCTGGGCATGATGGCGGTTGCTCATGTTGTTGTGAGTCTCGGCTTACTTCATATGAGATCATTTCAGTGTTGGTTTGCCCGTCTACACATAGATCCCGTGCATCAGAAGAGGCGGATGATTTTGGTCCCCTCCCCCCGTCGGAGCCGATCTACGTCATTGGGGGAACCTCCTCACAATGGCGGAGGGAGTCTCCATAATCAGACCTACGTCACACGTCCCTGTGTTCACGGACGCTTCTCTGACGGGCTGGGGGGGCACTTGTCTGTCTCAGACTGTCGGTGCGTGGTGGCCAGATCACTCATTATCATATAAATGTGTTGGAACTTCTCACTATGTTCAGAGTTGTCCAACATTTTGCTCCTCTGCTGCTAAATCAACATGTACTGATACATACCGACAACAAGGTGGCAGCATTGTATCAACCGTCAAGGCGGTGTTTGTTCATCCCAGCTGCTACGCGTGGCGAAGCAACTTCTGCTCTAGGCTCACCGGCATCTGCTCTCGCTGAGAGCGGTGTGCATTCCCGATGTTTTGAACAGGGAGCGGACATAATGTCGAGAGGCGGTCCTCGTCACAGGGACTGGGCCCTCCACCACAAATTAATTGCTCAGATCTGGACCAGATTTGGCCGTGCGGCGGTGGATCTGTTCGCATCATGAGAGAATGCACTGTGTCTACTGTGGATCTCACTGAGCCCACGAGACAACCCTTCCCTGGGAGTGGACACTTTTGCACATAGCTCGTGGCCAAAGAACCTATTATATGCATTCCCTCCGGTTCCTTTCATTCCACACGTTCTGGAGCGATTTCAGAAGGAAAAACTGTCACTCATTCTTGTTGCGCCAGAGGGAAAAAACGCACCATGGTTTCCGACCCTCCAACGTCTGGTGGCGGATCAGCCATGGCAGCTCCCGTAGAGGAGAGATGCACTCCTCCAAGCAAGAGAGGCATAATGCACTATCCAGAGATAGGCTAGCACCTCTGGGTTTGGATGCTGAACAAAACTGTTTAGCGTACTTAGGCCTAGCTCCAGACGTTGTCCAAATGATCCAAGACGCATGAGCTACGTCTACAATGACACTTTATGCATCAAAATGGGCAGCTTTTCAGCGTGTGTAGAAAAAGACCTGGATGTTACATCATGTCAAATATGTTGCATGCTCTCTTTCCTGCAGCAACTGATAGACATAAATTTAGCTTTCAGCACCATTAAAGTTTACGTTGCAACTATATCCTCCTGTCATGAAGGTTTTGGTGACAGAACGCTTTTTAATTACCTACTGATGAAGCGTTTTCTGAAAGGAGTGCGGTAGCACAGACCGGTGACACGCCCACTCGCCCCTCAGTGGGATTTGTCATTAGTTTTACACACATTAATTAAAGCCCCATTTGAGCCTTTAAATGAAGTGCCAATGAAGTTCCCGTCTCTGCATTGCTGCTGGCCCTCACTTCCGCTAAGAGAGTGAGTGATCTGTACGCGCTCTCTGTTGCTCCATCATGTTTGAAGATACAACCTGATGGCTGCTTAGCTACATTAAGGCCTAACCCTGCCTTCATGCCAAAATGTATAAACAGTTCTTTCAAATCGAGGACGATCACTTTGAATGAATTTCATCCTCTTACGCACGCGTCGGAGGGAGACGCGTGCAGGCCTGATGTATAGCATCCATCCATCCATTGTCTTCCGCTTATCCGGGGTCGGGTTGCGGGGATAGCAGCCTAAGTAAAGAGACCCAGACTTCCCTCTCCCCAGCCACTTGGAGAAGTTCCTCCAAGGGAATCCCAAGGCATTTCCAGGCCAGCCGAGAAACATAGTCCCTCCAATGTGTCCTAGGTCTTCCTCTGGGCCTCCTCCCGGTGGGACATGCCCGGAACACCTCACCAGGGAGGTGTCCAGGAGAAATCCTAACCAGATGCCCGAGCCACCTCAACTGGCTCCTCTCGATGTGGAGAAGCAACGGCTCTACTCCGAGTCCCTCCCGGATGACTGAGCTTCTCACCCTATCTCTAAGGGAGAGTCCAGACACCCTGCGGAGAAAACTCATTTCAGCCGCTTGTATCCGAGATCTCGTTCTTTCGGTCACAACCCAAAGCTCATGACCATAGATGAGGGTGGGAACGTAGATCGATCAGTAAATTGAGAGCTTTGCCTTTTGACTCAGCTCTCTCTTCACCACGACAGACCGGTACAGCGCCCGCTTCACTGCGGACGCTGCACCTATCCGCCTATCGATCTCACGCTCCAGTTTTCCCTCATTTGTGAACAAGACCCCGAGATACTTAAACTCCTCCACTTGGGGTAGGACCTCCTCCCCGACCCGGAGAGGGCATGCTACCCTTTTCCGGCTCAAGTGATTTGTGGCATATGTTGTTTATTATCAGTCACAGTTTCACAATCACTGTTGTTTCTTATTGTTCATAAATAAAGTTTTGACCTGTTCTGGTTCTCAGTAAAAAAGCTTTGTTCCCTCAGTTTTTGGTTCGCTCGCCAGAACCCCTTCCCTCTGGCTCGTTGTTGAACAATCACACACACAATAAACTGAGCAAATTGGTTTTGTTTTGTGTTGCTCATTATTCAGCAGCTGGGATGAGCTTGTCCAGCCTGCAATGCAGGGCTTCAGGCCTGTTCTTTTCCTAGCCCTCCTCTGATGCGCCATGATGCACGGAATGAGTAATTATGCATGAAGGAGGCTGAGTAATGAGATGAATGGTGTGAGCAGGTGCTTCATGCTGGTGTCTGAATGGACCCAGTGAGGCATAGACCATATCCTGCTCCGCCCTTTATCCAATAGCGACAGCTCCTAAAGGGCGTAGCTTATATGAAATAGAATGTTGGTTATGTATTGTAACCCCATATTCTATAAATATTGTCCATAAATATAGTCCACGCCCACCTAGCAAGTGGGCGTGGACTAAAGGTTTTCAGTGGGCGCTGCGTGCCAGCGAATTATCCTATAGCGAAAGCTCCTAAAGGGCTACGCTTGTATTCATAGAATCTGGGGTTACAATACGTAACCAACTATAAATTTGTTAAATCTTCCAGGAAGATCCTGAAGTAAGGAACATGACTACATTTCAAATATCTCCTCGAACAACAAGAGCCATGGCAAGAAGTAAACAGCTCAACACCACTGAAAATCCCATCTTCTGCAATAATGAGCTGGAGAGTTTTGATGAAGAAATGCCAGGAGTAAACCATTCAAACTTTTGACCATCTGACACCTATAATTCAAATATTCCGCCTTCTTTTCAAACTGCAACTCAGACGACTGCCAGTGTACATCCTACCTCTATCAGCACCGGCTCATCTGCTACCGACTTCAACCCCTCTGACACCAGTGAAGTCTGCCAAGATGAACCTAATGCAAATGCAAGTGCCAACTACACAACTTATTTGTCAGTGATGTCAAGTGTTTCTGATCTGTCTTCTGATGATGAAGAAATGAATCATGCCATTTTGGCCAGTATTGAAACTCACTTGTGAGTCTACTTGATAAGTGATTTTATTTTTATTTTTCTGTCATCTTGGTAATTTAGAGTATGATCATTTGAAATTTTAAAAATGTTTGGGATTAAAGTAAAATACATAAAATAGCCTTGTTGTGGCTTTCCAAACGATTGAAGAGTATTTTAAATGTGTGACCAGCCTTGTTTTCTTAGTGTTTTTTGTTGTTGTTGTCCACTTTCAGATCTGAAACTTCACCCAACACTTTGCCTGTGAAGGACATTCTTGAAGAGTTGTCCAAAAAAATTGAGACTGAAATGCACTGCAAGTTTAACATAAATTGTTCTGCAGTTTTAGATGGTGCCATACATGGATTTGAGGGTAACATACAATCCACATTTCTCAATGAACATGAAATTTTCTGATGATTTCAGAAAAAATGAAGAGGCAATCGATTTGGGTGGCCCACGGAGAGAATTTCTGTGTATTCTCATTGAAGCCTTGTCCATGTCTCAGATGCTTGAAGGCCCAGACGAAAGCAAAAATTTAGCAATGAATAGTACAGCTTTGTTTTGGATTCTTCAGCTTCTAGTATTTATTGTCATCATCTTTATGGTTTGGTTTCAAATCTATTTGTAGAATTTTAAAAAAAAAAAATGTTTTGCCATACAGCCCTCAGGGAGGACAAGTACTTTATGGCTGGAAGGGCAATAACGGTTAGCCTTGTCCATGGAGGTCCAGCTCCATGGTTCCTGTCTCCAGTCCTTTTCACGTGCTTGGTTGGAGGTCCAGCTGCAGCTTGCCCTACTTTAAAGGATATAACTGATGCAGACCTCCACGAACTGCAAAAGGTTAATCTACTTGCAAATTATATTACTTTTTACTTTACATAAGATTTATACAGTCATGTGTAAGGTTTTTCACATTTATTTCTGAGTGAAATAAGATTGTGGTGTCCCATTTACCCTCTTAGGTATCAGAAAGTTTGGCACTGGAGGAGCTTCAAAGAGCCGCTGATCCTCTCTTAGACGACATGGCCAGCGCAGGTTGCATCAGACGTTTAACAACCATCAGGGATCGAGATCTTCTCATGCATGATCTGCCGATGTTTCATGTTGTTCACCGAGTCCAGGGCCCTTTTCAAAGATTTAGTTTGCTCCTAATTTCTGCATGAAAACAATTCAGCTCAGTTTCTTAGTAAGAGACTAGGATTAAATTTCTGCTTAATTTAATTTTGTACAGGTTTGAAGAAGGATTAAACACTTGGTGTTTTGGATGTTGTTAAGCAACATCCAGACAGTTTTCGGACTTTGTTCTTCCACGAACCCCAGCCCTTAACTGCTGGCATGATGGATGACCATTTCACCCCTCGGCTTGCTCCAAAAGGAAGTAACAGGAGAAGAGTGGAAGAGACGGTCATTCCTTTGTGGCGAGATTATCTGCAGGATGCAGAAGGTATTTATCAGATATTATCTGCTTTATCTATAGCTGTTAAAAAATATGAACGTATGTTTCTTTTGACAGTTTCTCTAAAAATAACCGTAAGTCATCAGAGTATAAATCTTGACTGTAGATCAGTGGGTAGAGTAATTGTCTTTCATTTGGAAGATTGTGGGTTCCTTTCCAACTCCTTCCGGTCACATATCAAATGTGTGCATTTGAGAGTGCAGTTGATTGATTTCGGTTGGAGTGTAAAAGGTCCTTGAGCAGTCAGTATGACTAAAAAAGGCTATAGAAGTACAGTCCATTTAACAGTTCTATCTTAAAACCATAAAATGATGTTATACATTCAAAAAAAATCTTGAATTGTAAATCAAACTATCTGCAAGATATGTACAGTTCCACTTGAAAGAAGATAAGGTTCTTTATACAGTATGTAAGTTCTTTTTTTTTTTTAAGTCAATAATGCATATAGCTTTTGGCTCATATTTCAGAACACCGTATGGAAGAAAAAATAAAAAAATTTGTTGGACATTAAAATCTGAGTAAACATTTCCTGTGTTACCCTGATGCATGCTCAATAATCCAGGTAGAAAAATCTAAAAAAGCCAAGTGTGGTCCTCTGGACATTCAAATGTTTCGTCTTTTGTCCGAAAGATTTCCTCAGTCTGAGCTGCTGTATTCAGCTCAGTCTTATAAATAGCACCCTCTCACAGTGGATCAACCAGTTGGCTGATGACAGGCAAAACCAGCTGCTCAAGCAATAACAGCATTGTAAGAGGGGGACAGTTGAACCTGGAGGCCTCCACCTCTGTTTAATGATGGACAGTTTCTTTTCACAAAGATAGCCTCCTTTACTCCTCTCTCAAACCATCGTTCCTCTCTATCAAGGATGTGAACATCTTCATCCCTGAAAGAGTGACCACTGGCCTGGAGATGAGTGTAGACCGCAGAGTCCTGACCTGATGATGTTGATCTTCTGTGCTGGGCCATCCTTTTGGCCAGTGGCTGTTTAGTTTCCCCAATATAAGACTGATCACAGCCCTCCTGACACTGAACAGCATACACAATATTACTCTGTTTGTGCCGGGGGACTGGATCTTTGGGATGAACCAGTCTTTGCCGTAATGTATTTTGGGGTTTAAAAGCCACTGGGACGTTGTGTTTAGAAAATAAACGTCTCAATTTCTCTGAAACTCCCGCAACATATGGCATGACTACTGGTCTGGGTTTCCTGTTTTAGTTAGGATTACCAAAATTAAATCAGTTTTCTATTCATCAGATTTTTTTCCTTAGCATTTTATGTAATTTAGAACAGTTTGACTAGTAATTTTTGTGTATCCTTTTACACTATTCTCAGAATTATTTTTATGGATACGCCACAAGCAGCCACGCTGGACCTGTTTTTAATTCGCTCATGACAAATTCCTACATTTCTCACCATTTCAGTCATGGAGTAAACGGAGGAGGAAGAGATCGCTTGCTTTTTGGCAAAAAACAAAAACAAAAGAAAAGGCCAGATTATGGATGAAGAAGGGGAATTTAATACATTGGTGTCACATACAAAACAGACTGTCGCCGGGCAGTTTATTGGGCAACACAGAGTACGCGTACACTGTCGTAAAAATTTAGCTTTGCGTGAACATGCGCAATGTATGCCTCTTTTTAGGATTGTCTATTGTTGTCGTTATCCACTCTTGTCATCACTCTTTGTTAAGAAATCAGATCTCTTGTAAATGAGTCCCCAAAGCGCAATGGGATTAACCTGTCTGAAGAACGGTTGAATGAATATAATTGAACAGATGAATATGGTACTCTCAGGGATCAGAAATTATACCTGAGGATGAGCAAGACTAGCAGATATCCTCACTTGAGTAATATTATTAGTAGTAATTAGTAATATTTTTTTCCCCTTGGTGTCACACACGGAAGCATTTTTCGGCCTATAACTCACAGTGTTTTGCCTAATTTGCATGCCCTGCAACTTATACGGCAAAGCAACATATTTATGAATTTTTCCACTTTATTGGACATAATTGGATTGATGTGACTTATATGGCAGTGCTACGTTTACGGTGGAAAATACAGCAGTCCAAAAATACATTCACGTGTGCTTTTGTGTGTATAAAAGTTAAATAAAAAAGAAGTATTAAAAATTTACTGTATTTTTGTACAAAGTAAATCTAAAAAGGGAAACATTTTGTCTGTAATTTCAATGTGTGAGGAAGAAAGGGCTGGGTGTCTTTTTGTGTAGTCTGTACACCTATGGTTCCAACTGTAAGATGTAATAAGTGTGGTTTTGACAACTACGCTTGTATGAACTATGAACTTTAAACTGTATGGCAAAATAGTACCAAAATGACAACAAAATTAAAAGTGTACTTTTTTCCCACAGATGAGGAAGGATCATCCAAGCTTCAAAACATCTGTGTACTTGCAACTGGAGCAAAGGCGATACCACCAATTAGCTTTTTTCCAGCACCATCCATCCAGTTTCTCCATGAAGGTAGTGAAGAATGCTCCTCAAATCGAATGCTTCCCATGGCAAACACCTCTATAAACTGCTTGAAACTCCCACTCCTAACATCTTATGAGGTGTTAAGGAAAACATGGAATTTGCTTCAGGGAACATGCAGGGATTTGGGAGAACATGAGAGGTTTTTGCTTGAATGAAATACACTTAAAGTGTATAGTTGTGTTGAAATAAAGCTTAGAGACTATGCAAACCTTGCTAAGGCTGGTCCTGTTTAGCAAAGTGTTTTGGTTCAAAAGTTGTTGCATTGTAAAATGATGTACAGGTACCAGAGAATGGATGAACATAAAAATACTGTTGTACCACTTCACAATAAAGCTCCTCTTATAGATGGCTAATAAATAGTTTACAGAAACTGTATTAAATCGTCTATAATCGTCTATCGTCTCTTGCATTTGTTGTTGGATGTAACTGGGACCCCGTGTACATAATCTCGTTTTCATCACATGTACCACATGCGGTGCAAATGACAATAAAGACTCTCTGACTCTCTGACTCTGATGAACACTTTCTAAATCATTAATAACTACTATACTGCAATTAAAAGTGACAGAGAAAAAATTGACCAGTTTTTTGTAAAATAGTGCACCAAATCAGTTCACCTATATTCATCTAGAGTTGTTATATTGAACATTTCAGACCAAGTTACTACATTGTAAGCACAATAACAATAATTCCCCCCCCCCCAAAAAAAAATTTTTTGTTGTTTTTTTTTTTTTGTTTAACAAATGCTTATTGTGCTTACAAGGTAGTAACTTAGTCTTAAATGTTTAATACTGTATAACAACTCTAGATGAAATAGAACAGATTAGGATATTTGGCAAGAAAATGGTCAGTTTTGTCTGTCACCCTTGATTAATGCATAATAAGCAGTGATTTAATGATTTATAAATTGTTTACACATGTTTTTAACACCTCTATAAACTATTTACTACCCATATATAAGGGGAGCTTTAGTTTAAAGTGGTACCATTAAAAAGTATTGAGCTACCTTAAGTTAAACTTAATTCTCTGCTTGGTGGCCCTGATCTTCTTTCATTTCTTTGTTGTAATCTTTAATAATTGTACCTTTTGCATAATTTATTTTTTTGACAAATCTTTGTTTTCCAACCACCTTATTTGGTATTTATATTCAGTCCGGCATGTCATGTTGGACTTTTTAAAAAACAGTTAGTTTTTTTTTATGCCAACCTTTGGTGGTTTTAATTTTGAAAGGTCTCAATTTATCCTGTTTAATTTTTACCATACCAAACTTGTTGGATGTTTATTTGTAGTGCTCCAGTTCAAGCTGATGGTGACCTGATTATTGTGGTTAAATATAGTTAGTACAGCAAATGTTTTTCTTTCTGAGAATTTGTACTTCTCATGTTGTATTCCTTCCAGAATATGTGAAGACAGTTTAAAGTAATGCATTGTCAGTTCTGTTTATTTAAGCTTTACATACAGACAAAATAAGAAAAAACAAATTTTATTTTAATACTCTGAATAGATTGTCACAAAGTAACTCAAAATGTATTTTTTAAACATTTGACACTTTTTTCGATTTCAGCACAAATGTAAAAAAAAAAAAAAAAAAACAATTATGAAGATTGGGGATTATGTTGTTCAACAAAGGTTACTACAGAGCAGAATAAATTAATCCCATAATTTCCATCATTCTGCAGAGGACTGAAAGTGTGCTGCATTAAATTAACTGTTGTGTCATTTATTTTTACAGCAATATCTGGAATAACAACATTATTACTGGTCTGAATATCAGGTAAAGGCCCGTCGTGATCTACTCCAAAACGTTCTAGCTCAAAAATAGAATCTACAGCTGTATTTTGTTGTGCCATGTTGTTTACGACACCTGCATGCCACAAGTGAAGTGGTGCCCGCCCGTTCTGTGTGGAGACTTACTTAGACTTAGATCCTCCCGCGCTCGAGAGCGCATTGGGCGGCAAGCTGTTTCCATTGATCTCTATCCTTGGCGATCACCTCCACCGTGCTCGGGTCGAAGCCTTGTACTTTCAGGTCTTTCTCAAAGGATCGTCTCCACGTCAGTTTGGGTCTGTCTTACTTTCTGTTTCCTTGTGGTTTCAAGTTGAAGGCAATCTTTGGTAGTCTCTGTGCTTCCATTCTCAGTACATATCCCGCAAACTTGAGCTTCCTTAGCTTGATTGTTTGGCTCATGGGTATGGTATGTGTCCTGCGATAGACTTCTGCATTTGTAATCCGATCTAGGTATGTAATCTTCAGTATTTTTCGCAGGCATTTTTGCTAAAATGCATCCAATTTATTGGCCATTTTTACTGACATCTTCCATGTTTCACTGGTATACAAGGCTGTGGGGATAACTACTGCTTGCTGCAGTCTGACCTTAAGATTTGTGGATGTGGATTTACTTGCCCATATTGATTGCATTCTTCTGAATGTTGACGCTGCCTTATCAATGCGGGTGGTAATATCTGCATCTACGTTGCCATCATCAGTCATGACACTTCCAAGGTAGACAAATGTCTGTACCTTCTCAGCCGATGATTGATCTGTTGTTATCTGTATGTTTGGTTCTGTGTGGAGAGGCCATGGTTATTCCACTGGTTTTGAAACTCAAATGTGGCTCTTTCAATTCTTGGCATATATACAAAATGAAGGCAAAAAACATGAATATCATTTAAAGAGTCAAGGATACCATGCAGCTCCATGAAATTAAAGAGATTTATAAAATGGTTTGAGACTACCCTATTGAGCTCCGCCCACAATCTTTCAATGCGCTGATTATGTACAGACAAGCATGCAATGGCACTGCGTCTGTTGAGCCCCCTCCTTTCAGAGTCAGAGAATCTTTATTGTCATTTGCACCGCATGTGGTACATGTGATGAAACAAGATTATGTACACTGGGTCCCAGTTACATCCAACAACAAAATGTAATGTAAGAGAAAAACAGTAATAGCATCTAGGATATAACTAAGAAAAACATCAACTAAAAATACACTAAGCACTAATGTAATAGAAAAACATCATTACAAACAGCAGCACGAACAGGAGTCTATGAGCAGATTGTCACAAATGAACACAGCAGCAACAAGAAACAGATCAGCATCAGCATGATGTGATATTTTTCAGTGATTATTCTTCTTATTTATTTATTTATGAGTCTAACAGCCTCAGGGTAGAAGATGTTCCTCGGTCTAGTGGTTCTACTTTTGATGCTCCTCAACCTCCGTCCTGAGGGGAGTTGGGCAAAGAGTGTGTGTGCTCGGTGAGTGGGGTTTTTCATGATGCAGGTGGCCCTCGTCCTGCATCTAGAGGTGTAAATGTCTGTGATGGTGGGGAGACTGAAGGGTAAATGGTAAATGGAGCTTATTTATATAGCGCCTTCAAGCCCCCTCTGAGGAGCCCCAAAGCGCTTTACAATACGAGCCATCTACCCATTCATACACACATTCATACACTGTTAGTGGTAGCCTGCCTTGTAGGGCGCTATCCAGGCCTACCGGGAGCAACTCGGGGTTGTGTCTTGCCCAGGGACACAACGACACATGGTGGGCGGATGCGGGACTCGAACCTCCGACCTTCCGATTGGGGGTCAACTGCCATTACCACTGTGCCACGGCCGCCCACGGCTGCCACGGCTGCCCACGACTGCCTCCAACAGACTTCTGTGCAGCCTTCACCACTCTCTGTAAAGCTTTCCTCTCTGCAACTGTGCAGCCTCCATGCCACACGTTGATGCTGGAGCACAGGATGCTCTCCACTGCACACCTGTAGAAGGAGGTGAGGACTGAGCTTCTCAGACCAGCTCGTCTCAGCCGTCTGAGGAAGTAGAGTCTCTGATGACCTTTCTTGATCAGGCTGGTGGTGTTGTTGCTCCAGCTGAGGTTACCATACCATACCATTTTATTTATAAAGCACTTTAAACAGGAACAAGTCCACACAAAGTGCTGGACAAACAAACACGCAACAGGCAACACAGACAATGGCCCTCATGCACGAAAATGTTCGTATTGTTATCCTAAATTCCTCCTACTTTTGTTCGTACGAAGCGTTCGTACGAACATGCCACGTCAGATCCAACAAAGTCTTCTATCCTCAGGAAAAGCGTGTAAACGGGCTGCTTAAAGTTGATGGATCCCACCTGTTCTACTCACCTGCGCGTGCTCGCGGGAATGTAATTTACATAATTTCCACCCCTCGAAACACCATATAAGGCCACGCTTCCTGCCTTCAGACAGCAGGAAGTGTCCATTCATTCAAACTCGAAGTAAAAGGAGGAACTTCACGCGTTCAGAGATCTGCTCTCAGTGGCGCTGTGGCTACCCCCCCACCCCCCCGCAAGTGTCGGATGGTCAAATATCTTTAATTTTAGTGTACTGTGTTACATTATAGTTTCACTTATTCAGAAGAGCTGTGGCGCACCGCTACCCCCCCCCCCCGCAAGTGTCGGATGTGTTTTTCAACAGAAGCATTTTAAATTGTCTCGAAACTACTAACTTCATATTAATATTGTAGTGCATATGTTGTGTGTCCCGTGGGTCGTACAGTATCAGAAATCAAGAATAAATGGTTTGATCTGAAAATGGCTTCAAACAAACATCTCGCCGCAGCACGGACAGGAGGTGGTCAGGAGATGGTGGACAATAAATGCCACGCTGCAAGATGCCAACATGTTATGCAGCACAAATGATGCGCGCACCTCCTGGTCAGCGCGCACCTCCTGATCAGCGCGCCTCCTGGTCGGGGCGCAACCACATTCTGCAGGTCATATTTCGGATCAGATATAATAATCTATTGCTCTGATGGTGTTTGCACAGCAGTCCAGCAATAGCATGAAGATCAGTCTTAATTCGTACTTGTTCTGCGGCGGTGTATGGGGATTTTATGTACCTGGGTGTTAATATGAGGAGCGGCTTTGATGACCAAGGGGAGCGCACGACTCACTGAAGCCTGCGCGACACACCAGACAAATTAAACTTAAAATTATAATTCTAATTCAAACAGAATAACCTATTGTCAAGAATAATTATGGTGCGTGAATATTTTAAACCCAAAATATTTTCTAAATAACGAAATATGAAGTTATTAGTGGAGAAATCCCGTCTGGATGACAGCAGACTGACGCTCCTAAATTATACGACAGGTCCGGACCACTCGTAAATTTTGTTCGTATCTGAGAAAAATCCTAGGATACGAAAACATTGTTGGATGCCACAAATGATCCTAAATCACTCGTACGCACAGTATAAGCACAAATCTGTGCGTACGAATGGTTCGTGCATGAGGGCCATTGAAGTACAACACGAAAAACATAAAAAACATTGCAGATCATAAATAAAACGATCCAATACAAATCAGCTGGCATTGAAAGCGATGGAGGTTATCATTCATGTGTACACCCAGGTACTTGTAACTGGAGACCACTTCCACCGCAGATCCACTTATGTTCAGTGGGGTGTGGGTGTGTTTGTTCCTTCTGAAGTCCACAATCATCTCCTTTGTCTTCTTCACATTGATGTGAAGTCAAAGTCAAAAAGTCAAAGTCAACTTTATTGTCAAAACTGCAATATGTACAGGACATACACAGGATTGAAATTGCGTTTCTCTCAGTCCCTCGGTGCAACAGTAAACATTTAAACACTAAAACACTAAAACATTTAATAAACATAAGCATAAAATGAAATAATAAAAGTGTAATACTGTCCTGAGTTTTTGCATAGTAGTTTTTGCATAGTAGTAGTATGAAAGTATGAAAAGTTACACCAACACTAAAACACTAAACATTTAATAAACATAAGCATAAAATGAAATAATAAAAGTGTAATACTGTCCTGAGTTTTTT
>JBBPBX010079165.1:4081-16449 GCA_038048925.1 Garcialebias charrua
CATGATCAAATCATATACCCAACTGGTGAAAGGGGATGATATTTCTATAAAGTCTCCTCGCTGGACAGAAATATTATCCAGGTTCTGTGACTTCTGCTAAATGACAGGAATTTAGTTAGATTCATATTAAACACCAACTTTAACCTGAGAGGTGTGAGAAAATAAGCTAATGTCATGTAGACTATGTATTTTTTAACAAAAAAATACATGTACAATACTTAAAGATTCACAATCCAAGATTCAAGAATTAAAGTGTCATATGAACAGCAAGACAGAGTGGTTACACTGGGCAACAAAATATTTACTTTATGACGTCACTTCAAACAATTAAAAGACAAATAGTAAAATATATAAATTGTAAGTAGATAAAATGTCACATGTACAGTATGGAGATGGGTTTTTTTTTTTTTACTTTAGTTTTGGCTTTTATTAAATAGATAAATACCAAACAAATTAAAGCCTGATTTGGCACTTTGACAGTGAATAAAGAGTTAATGATGATGAAAGAAAAAATAGAATTAATGAAACAGCATAACAAAAACGCAGTGAGGGGAAACAGGATAAATAAAACTAATTATAATGGAAATGTGATGGGCTTAAGACATGTCCAGGGAGTACCCCACCTCTAAAAGAGTTCTGGACATGGGTAACAGTGACCCCCGTGACCCGAAAAGGAAGAAACAGGTAGAGATAACGGATGGATGGATGATCTTTGAAATGTAGGAAGCATTCAGAAACAGAAGATAGCACAGCATAGAAAAGAATGGAGAGTGGTTTCAGTAAAAAAAAAAAATGTGTTGGTGAGCTAGACAAAAATAAAAATAAGAAAGAAAGAGTGGAGATGGGTGCCATGTCTCCCACAGACTTAGCAGCAGGACGCAGAGGCAGACTCCCTTTTCCAATCCCACCGTCTCTGCAGGCTGCTGCCACCCAGCCCTGCTCTGCAGCCCTGTAAACATGCATCCCATTCCATCTCACGATCACACATAATCCCACACCATTCTACACACACACGCACGCACACACGCACACACACACACACACACACACACACATGCAGACTTCAAACCACGCATGCCATGGTGGTACTGCCACACAGGGTGGTTGCAGCTCATAACACTACAAGCCAGAAGTATCACATGGAGAAACAGGCTAAAAAAAAAACACATAGAGACCCAGGAAAGTGCTCAAGAAACAATAGGATCAGTTGATTTTGTTTTCCGACACCAAAGTAAAAACAATCCCAACACTGAAAGATGATAAATTAATTGCAAGGCAAGCAAAGTGCACGCATCTGAGAAGCACCACCCTCTTGCATCCCATGTCTCCAAATTGCTTCTTTTTTTTTGTCCATCTCATCAGCTCTTCCACTGGGTAAGCAGTTCCACCAACAAGCCAAGCAGGAGATTTGGCAATTACTGTGATGCTTTTTTTTTTTTTTGCAAATAAATTATCTTTGAAGAAATAAATTATGACGGTCACGCTGCTTTCAGTCTCTTCATGGAAATAAGAAGCATAACTCCCTCTTTGATAACATAAAATATAGCCAAGAGAATTCTCTATCTATGTAGAAGATAAAGGCATTGGATACTGGATTCAGTGCAAACATGTCACATAAACGTGACACTGATCTAAAATAAATTATATTTATATTATCTCTTGATTACATTAAGTTGATCTTTAAATTCCATTAAGGATTCTTCAGCCCCACACTCTGCCAGCAGTTAATAGATGTGTACATGATCATTTTTGTTTCTTTAGTTGTTTCCAGAGAATAATTGCCTTCTAATTAATATTGGCAGACCAATTACAGTAATATTTAAATAACATTGCAATAGTTGTGTTGTGTTGTACGCATAGATATGTTCCCCTCAAAAACATCCACATGTCATCTCATGATTCTCTTCAATCACTGTCTAAAGATTTCAAGTGGACATAGATAGATACCGGTAGTACAATGGCACCTTTACATGACTCTGACATTGCCAATTAATTTCACATACGTCCATCTCACTGTTAATGAATATTAAAACCAATTCAAGCTAAATGTCTTGGACTATAGGCCTGCATTCTTCCACGGTGCCTTTCTAGAACTACAAATTAATTACACAAATTGAAAAGATTATTGTTTATTAAGAGGGTTGGAGGCTACAGAAAAGAACTGCATTCATTGAAGTTGTTGATAGTTACCGAAGGACAGAAACTGGCCTTGGAAGGTGTGGACATGTGCTTTCAGCTTTTATATGTATTAGTGAGACATTTCTTTTCCTCCTAAGAGACCTTGAGCAAACACTCAAAAGTTGTATTTATTTATTTGTACTAAGAGAGCCAGGGATTGTTCTTATGCAAGTCGGTCAAAGTTGGCTGTGCTGTTACTAACAAAACTAAGACTTTTGAGAAAGATGTTATGAATAAAATAAATAAAAAAAATAATAAAAAAACTAACATGACAATTACCGTAATTTCCAGTGTAGAAGCTGCTACTTTTCTATCACATTCTAGAATCGGCAGCTTATACACTGGAACAGCTAATGTATGTATTTTAATTTTATTTTAATATTTTATTTTGATGTTTTTTTTCTTCTTTTTTTTTCTCTTTTGAATGTCCAGAGGACCAGACTTAGCTTTTTTAGATTCACCATACTGTTCATAGCCTATATTTGTGTATGTTGCTAATGGTAAATGGTAAATGGAGCTTACTTACCGTATATGGCGTATTCCAGCCCCCTATGAGGGGCCCCAAAGCGCTTCACAGTACCAGCCATCCACCCATTCATATACACATTCATACACCGGTAGGGGTAGACTGCCATGCAAGGCGCCATCCAGTCCTACCGGGAGCAACTCGGGGTTAAGTGTCTTGCCCAGGGACACAAAGAGGTATGCAGTGACCGGGGATCGAACCCCGGACTTTCCGGTCCTGAGCCGGCTGCCCTGCCTCTACACCATCTCGGCCTCTAAGTCTAAGTCTAAGCTAAGTCTGGTCCAGAGGACCAGGACAGTAGACTGTAGGACTTTTCATAGCCTATATTGATTATGTTGCTGGTACATAACAGTATTTTTTTTTAAGTATTTCTATGTACGGTAAAAATCGATCACAGCAAGAGAGAGAATGGGAAGGGTTCCCTGAGTCAGTAACCACGAGTCAGAGAGCGTGTCATCATGAAGATCTGTGAGGATCAGCAGACTGTGTGTTGAACGCAAAATGAAGTCTGTGAACCGCCATCTGGTGGTTGATTATTGTACTACAATAAGAACTGTGCATGCTATCAGGAGCTGTGTGAAGTTTCTGATATTAAATTACATCCGCGGCTTATACACTAGTGCATCTTATTTATGTACAAAGTTGTGTTTCATCTCAAATTTAGTATGCACGGCTTACAGTCAGATGTGTTCTATAGACTGGGGCATTACGGTACACACTGTTTATATGGCTGCTCTTAAGTGGATTGTAATAAAAGTTAAGAAAAAGGTTGGGTTTTACAGTAAAAAAAAAAAAAACAATTTTAAATTATAATAAAAATAATTGATACTTTTCAGTCATTTCATGCTTAGCAAAGTGAAATGTAAAAAACCTTTCTGTATTTTTATATATAATCAAATACTTATATGAGAATACAGGGTAAATTTAGGGAAGTTTAAATGAAAAGAGTCAATACTGACATTCTAAAATCATAAATCAGATTGCATTTGAAAGTCATCTATAAAAATGTAATAAGATAAAAGCATGTTTTATTTAAGGTGCAAATAAACCTGTTAACAGATTCAGTCAGATATGAAACATTTCCATTTTATCAACATGCCTACCTATAACTATATATTACTAAATGCAAAGCTAATGCAATGCAGCTGTGTTTTATTTGTCACAGTTGCAACACATCAATGCTGCAACCCAAAATTGTATTTGCAAACATGTGAACTATTCAAAACAGTTATAAAAACCTTCAAAACTAACATTCAAACCAGTTTGTAGGACAATTTTCAGGCTATTGTCCTGATAAAATGACAAACAGAAGCAGAAAAAAAATAGGTCAGGAAAAAAATACCTTATTGTGTATTTCCTACCTTCAGTATTAGTGGCGATGTGGGTTTGAGCTCCAGTACACCAGATGGACTCAGTGGTTCGAACACAGGGTCCGGGTAGTAGCTGAATGTCTCATTGACCACCACCAGAGCGTTCACGTTGTCCATGTAGAACCCAATTTCATCCGGGCCGGTGCCCATCTCAGAAAAACTGAGCTCTGAGTCAGCCACTGAAGGAGCGAGGCAGACCATCACAGAGTTGTTGTACACTGTACAGTTCTGAAATCAATAAAAAGGAAATAAGCGGTAATAACTGTTGCTTTTATTCTTTGTGGGGAAGCTGTTGTCTTTAAAAAATATATATTCTAAAATCCTATCAACTTGGCTTTCAAAGTAACTGAAATAATTTGATTTCTAAAAAGTCAGCTTTCATGAATCCAAAAGTTGCAAAAAAGCTGACTTTTCAGAAATATAAAATACAGTCTGCAATTTTCTTTTAAAATGGACCTGCTGGGTATAATAACCAATACTTTCTGTAAGTCATTGCCCTGTGAAAGTACAATGCTGTTAGAACTGTTGGAAATGTAAATTGGTTGCAAATTTATGATCAACTGTTAATACTGGACAATGTGCTCCGCTCCTGTGCTTGTACCTGGGAGTATTTAGATCATTGCTTTAGAGAATACATGAATACAAGATGTCATGGTCGTGCTTGCCTCAGTATATATTACAGCTCAGAGGGATTCACTAAATATTTTTGTATGTTGAAGATAATTTGCAACCAAAATATTGAAATGGCTTCCATAATTTATTCGCATAAGGTGAAAATAATCTATTAATCTTGTCAAATATTAATATTTTGAATATTAATAAGATTGTTAAATAAATTAAACTCAATTCAGTTCATTTATAGTGCCAAGTCACAACATAAGTCATCTCAGGGCACTGAACAGAAACATAAAAAAAGTAAGTTAATAACATTATTTATCTGAGGAGCGGACTATTTTGAGTTTATCTTCATTACAGACTCTCATCTTGAGCAAGCATAAAGGCAACAATGGAAAGGAAAAACACCCTTATGAGGAAAAAAAAAACATTTAGCAGAACCAGGCTCAGGACAAGTGGCCATCTGCTTCGACCGGCTGGGTTTGAGAGGGCACGAAGGAGGAATAGATGCACAATGGCAGGTCAAGTATCACATGTTAAGATATAAATAATATATTTTAAAAACTATTCAATTGTAACAATTCATTTTAAGAAATACAGTCGATTTGTTCTCCATTGGTCTAAGCCTATAGCAGCATACCAAGTCAACCCTAACTATAGGTTTTATCAAAAAGGAAAGTCTTAATTCCAGTCTTAAAACTGGACAATGTGTCAGCCTCACAGACAGAAGCTGGAAGTTGGTTCCACAAGAGAGGAGCCTGATAACTGAAATATCTTCCTCCCATTCTGCTTTTGGAAACTCTAGGGACCACAAGTAAACCTGCAGTCTGAAAGTGAAGTGTTCCGTTAGGAAAATATGGAACAATAAGATCTGCAATATAAGATGGAGCTAGGTTGTTGAAGGCTTTGTAGGCTAGAAGTGAGAACAATACAATTTAGTCAGAATCAGAGAGTCTTTATTGTCATTTGCACCGCATGTGGTACATGTGATGAAAACGAGATTATGTACACAGGGTCCCAGTTACATCCCATTTTTATGTCACATTAACAAAAATGGTTGATAGTAACTTTGTCCACTTTGATAGTTCACATCTTTGCCAGTTAATTATTATATTTTACCAGAATAGAACTGAAGGATAAGATAAAAGTTAGTGTGATTTGTTATAAAGTAGTGTTGACATGTAAAAGCATCAGCATGGCCCTTTAAATACAAAGCAGCACTTTAATAAAAGGCTGTGTGGGATGCATTGTGTAGGTTGTCTGACTCAGTAAATTACATCTTTATCTGCAGGTTGAAGTGCTTTGGTGCTGCTTAAAGTTCAGTTCTTAACCTTGGCAACCAACTTATACCATTAGCAGCAGTCGCCAAAGTTCTTGTCAAGTTCATCTATAGACTATCTTTAGATAATGTCCTTCTCTTTCACACATGCGGTCTCTCGAGTTGTCTTCTTGTTATACAAACACTCATGTGGCACAGTGACATTTGAAAAGCTACATGGCCTAAGGAAGTGTTAGATGTCAGAAGATGTACAAAAGAAAGCCATCAACCAAGCATGACACTGAAGTGGTTGTTTATGGAGATGCTCCAGTATTTCAAAACTAATCTTTCTAAATGGTCCTATTAGTTAAGCCTATTTACATGTAGACATTGAATAGTTGGGTGAATCTACTAATTTAAAGTGAATGTACTGTATATGTGTGCATTTAAATAAGCCCCTTGTCACGATCTGGTGCGGTGTTGGATGAACCCGGAGATGCAGACAGGCAGAACACTCGGAGGCACGAGTTGAAATCAATAAATCATTTAATATGTTAGTGAACTCAAAAATAACTAAGACAGGACAGTACTCACGAATCCTAGAACTTGTAGGCTGTGGCACAAGCACGGACACGACACACCAGGTAAATCGACAAATGACCCGACACTCAAACCCACACCCACACAAACTAATATATGCACCGTAATTACCCAAAACCCAAAACACCTGAGAACGCAGCAGCCCAAGGAACCACAAGGTGTAAGGATGGAGACTGGCCCACCATCCTGACAGTACTGACAGTACCCCCCCCACAGACGCCCCATGGCGTCCCAAAAGAAACCCCCCAAAAGAACAAGGGCGGGCGGAGGGAGGCAACAGGCACCACCAGCCAGTTCAGGAGGACGTCCAGGAGGTCGCCCATCACCACCCGCCAGAACCGGAGGACGTCCAGGAGACCGCCCATCGTGCTGCGTCACGTCGGGCGGGCGACAGGGAGGCCGTCCATACTGCAGCGCCACCTCCGGAGGACGTCCAGGAGGCCGCCCATCACCACCAGCCAGGTCCGGAGGACGTCCAGGAGACCGGCCATCACCGGCAGGAACCGCGACCCCAAGGACGGCAACGGCAGGAACCAAGACGTCGACGGCCAGGACACGTTCAGAGTAGGCCGGCAAACGTCCCCCGTCGACCGGAACACTGCCTTCGTCGGTCGAAACACCATCGTTAGCCGGAACACAGTCATCGGCCGGAACACCGCCATCGCCGGCCGGAACACCGCTATCGCCGGCCGGAACACAGTCGTCGGCCGGAACACAGTCGTCGGCCGGAACACAGTCGTCGGCCGGAGCACAGTCGTCGGCCGGAACACAGTCGTCATCAGCCGGAACATTGTCATCGTAGGCCGGAACACTGTCATCATCGGCCGGAACACCATCATCGCCGGTCGGAACCAAGACCCCGACAACAGGGACTTGGTCGGCCGGTCCCGAGTCGTCGATGGCAGGACCACAATCGTCGTTGACCAACGAGACGGCCCCAGGCGTAGGGACGTCGAGCGGCAAGACGTCGTCGGCTTTGTCTAGCGATGAGACGTCGTTTGCGTTGTCGAGCGGCGAGACGTCGTCTGCGTCGTGGGGACCCTCGTTGTCGTCGTCGAGCGGCGAGATGTCTGCTTTGTTGAGGCCCTCATCGTCGGGACCCTCGTCGACGTCGAGACGTCTGCTTCGTTGAGACCCTTGTCGTCGGGACCCTTGTCGTGAGGACGCTCGTCGTGGGGATTCTCGTCGTTGAGACCCTCGTTGTCGGGACCCTCGTCGTGGGGACCCTCGTCGACGTCAAGCGACGAGATGTCTGCTTTGTTGAGACCCTCGTCGTGGGGACTCTCTGAGACATCGTTGGGACCTTCGTCGTGGGGACCCTCATCGTCGTCGAGCGGCGAGATGTCTGCTTCGTTGAGACCCTCGTCATCGGGACCCTCGTCGTGGGGACTCTCTTGAGACATCGTTGGGACCCTCATCATGGGAACCCTCCTCATCGTCGAGCAGCGAGACCCCTTCAGGGTCCTCTGCGGTGATTGCAGTTACAGCAGTTTCAGAAGACCATGGTCCCACTACAGGTTCTGGACGACCTGCAGACTCTGGAACGCTTGAAGCCACAGACTCTGGAACGACTGCAGCAGGTCTTCGTCTGGGCGCTAGCACTGGCCTCAGTCTGGGCGCTGGCACGGGAACCAGTCTGGGCGTTGGCATGTAGGCCAGGTCTGGTGAAACTGGAGCGAGTTCTGGACCTGCTGATGTAGGCAAGGCAGCGCCCTCTGCTGATGTAGGCAGGGCAACGCCCTCTGCTGATGTAGGCAGGGCAGCACCCTCTGCTGATGTAGGCAGGGCAGTGCCCTCTGCTAATGTAGGCAGGGCAGCGCCCTCTGCTGATGTAGGTAGGGCAGCGCCTTCTGCTGATGTAGGCAGGGCAGCGCCCTCTGCTGATGTAGGCAGGGCAGCGCCCTCTGCTGGTGTAGGAAGGGCAATGCCCTCTGCTGGTGTAGGCAGGGCAGCACCCTCTGCTGGTGTAGGCAGGGCAGCACCCTCTGCTGATGTGGGAATCTTTGACTCTGGGAACAACAGCATGGACTCACCCTTCAAAGTCCTAACCCAAGTCAGTATTTGTGTGCGACCTGGATCTGGTAGCAAACAGGAATTGGTAATGATTATTTCTTCTGCAAGGGAAAAAGACTTGATTTTATGTTGTGGATCCACACTACTGATAGCAATCTTAAGCAGTCTCTCAATCTGCTGGATAAAGAGAGTGGCCTCCTGCATCTGTACAACAGCGACCCCTGTGGTTGATGAGTGCTCTGTGCGTTTGTCATCAGAGCGGAAGTTCACACACTTCTCCTTCCGTGAAGGTTCTCCTTGAGGAAGCTTCCTTGGGTCCTCAGCTGCGTGTCGTGCAGGATCCCTCTCTGTGTGTCCTGTAGACCTGTGTACTGGGACCACATACACCCCCTCCAGCGAACGTCTCCCCGGAGACGTCGCAGGGCATGGGGCCAGGCACCCCTCCCCCAACAAAATCCTCCTCTATGCTGTTGACAGCGTGGGAAGTGGGGCAGTAGGCGGGGCGGGCAGAAACCCGGAAACGTTCATCTTCTTCGGTCGCCGCTTCCTCCCGCAGCGACGCGGTGCTGGAGCTGGACTGGACCAGAACCATTCGGGTTCCGAGTCGTCCTCAGAAACGGACTACAAAGCATTTCGGAGCGGTCGCCTCCGCGTTTCCTCCGCACTCGCTCCTCCAGTAAAAGTGGAGATGGCAGGATTTCCGGTCCGGATCTGTAACTCCAACCAGGTTCTGTCTGAAACCCGCTGACTTGAATGGCGGCCGCTTCCTTCTGAGCTGTAGACGTCATTTTCTACTCACGAGTGACTTGGATCATCTGTCTGTGGGAGTTCCGGTTATGGTCGGGTCATTTCTGTCACGATCTGGTGCGATGTTGGATGAACCCGGAGATGCAGACAGATAGAACACTCGGAGGCACGAGTTGAAATCAATAAATCATTTAATATGTTAGTGAACTCAAAAATAACTAAGACAGGACAGTACTCACGAATCCTAGAACTTGTAGGCTGTGGCACAAGCACGGACACGACACACCAGGTAAATCGACAAATGACCCGACACTCAAACACACACCCACACAAACTAATATATGCACCGTAATTACCCAAAACACCTGAGAACGCAGCAGCCCAGGGAACCACAAGGTGTAAGGATGGAGACTGGCCCACCATCCTGACAGTACTGACACCCCTACTTGTTAGTGTACAGTTTATATTTGTAAAGGGGGAAAAAGTATTCTGGTCACATGAAAACTCACATGGAAAGACTCTGCCTGCCCATACTTGGCCCGGATCTTTGGTTCTTTAATGGTGGCGAGGTTCGTCCCACTCACTGTCAGTGGAGTCCCACCACTGTGGAGAAGACAAATAATACACAAAAGAGATTAACACAATAATATGTTGGTTTACCTGGTTGAGAGAGAGAAAACAAATGTTTAAAACAGAGTATTGTTGATTGATAGTAGTCATATTTTACCAACGGAAATATGATCTAATGATCTGGATTTAAATTACGCATGCAAGCACCTAGATAAGCACATGAACTCAGGTGTACCAGACTGGATACAAACACAGCTAAAGACCACAAAGTACTGTAGAGGTCATTTAAAATAAATGTTGTGAAAAAGTTAAGCATTTGGATGAAAGATGTTTGTAGTCCAGAGGCTGGACATCTGAGTTCAGGGGGCACACCATCAAGTCAAAGTCAAAGTCAACTTTATTGTCAGAACTGCAATATGTACAGGACATACACAGGATTGAAATTGCGTTTCTCTCAGTCCCTCGGTGCAACAGTTACCATTTAAACACTAAAACACTAAACATAAGCATAAAATAGTAAAAGTGTAACACTGTCCTGAGTTTTTGCATAGTAGTATAAAAGTATGAAAATGTACACCAACACTAAAACACTAAACATTTAAAGGTTCAGTATGTAACTTTTCTAACAACATATTTTTAACATATTTCTTCACTCTGTCACTACCTCCTGACATACTGATTTTAGACAAGTAATCTCTGAAAAAAACTATTGTCCCCTTGCTTCTCTAAAAGCATTTCTAAAAAGCCACAGTGACCCACCGTTAACCAGCCAATAAAAACAGATTTTGTAACCAGCCAATAAAAACAGAGCTTGAATTTGAATCAGCCAATAAAAACAGAGCTTGAATTTGAATTTCAGCAGAGCTAGGGCAAGAGCAAGCTCTGAGGGGGAGGGACCAGAAACGTGTCTCTGTTCAAAATTTTCCTAAGTTCCAGCGTGTTCCAGAAATTACATACTGAACCTTTAATGAACATGAGCATAAAATGAAATAATAAAAGTGTAATACTGTCCTGAGTTTTTTCATAGTAGTATAAAAAGTATATCTATAAAATAAACTGAAGGTTCTAGCATTGACATTTGCAAAGAGAGGCAAAGCAGCATATGAGTTAATGTACACAGTATATGTATGAGGTAGTTGATGTTGGTATAGAGGCAAAGTGGCATATGCAGTAAGGCACATAAGGCACATTGGGCATCCTTAAATAAGGCTAGTCAGAGAATCTTCTTTCTTCTTCTTTCGGCTTTTTCCCTGCGTTAGGGGTCACCACAGCGATCTAGTCGCACGAAGATTTGGCAGTTGTTTTTTTTACGCCGGATGCCCTTCCTGACACAACCACAGACCACCGAGCAACCACAGCCCTCTGTGTGGAGTAGAGAGCTGATATCTAGGGTTCCCGGGGGAGCAGATGGTGTGGGTTAAGGGCCTTGCTCAAGGGCCCAGAGTGGGGCAGATGAGGGTGGAGACAGGTGTGACCGCTTCACTTATCCCACCCACATCTTTGATGTTGTCGGTACCGGGGCTTGAACCGGCATCTTCCGATCACAAGCGCACCTTCTTAACCTCTGCACCACCACTCCCACAAGGGAGTGGTGGTGCAGAGGCATCCTTAAATAAGGCTAGTCAGAGAATACTGTATATGAATTGCACATTGAGATTTATACGTTTGGAAACTTTAAACAAAATAACAATACTAAATTTAAAAAAAAAAGTACAGTTAAAAACAATTAAAAAAAGAGACAGGAGCATTTTCTTAACATGCTCAACTAACCACTCTTTGGCATTGTCGATACCTGGATGGTAATTTGATATTGTGTGTAGTATTAATATTTCAATATGATTATTTATACCAATATGTAATAGATTAAATAATAGTAATAAATGTAGAGTAAGGTATTTAAACACTTACTGATTTACTATTATTGTAGATGCGCAGTTTATGAGCAGAGTTTAATCTTGCACAAACTGCCACCAAAGAGCGAGTTCTTCCTTTTTCCGATACTAAGTTGTTTTTACTGTGATTAGACAAGAAATGTAATTTCACGCTTAGACTTCAATTTATGTTGGTCTACCAAAAAAATAGACCTTTTATTGAAACTATCACAAAAATTACATTAAAACATTTGTATCGATATTAGCTCTGATTTAATAACTACGTTGACAAGAATTCAAATTAAAACAAACAGACAATTAGGAAATTAACTGTTGGCACATTTACTTGACAGATTAAATACTTATGAAAAATAAGAAATAGGAGGAAGAAGATGAAAGCTAAGTTAACTGAAATTAATTATTTGAAATAACCAGAGTGGCACCTTTCCCATACGGATCAGGCTGAGCCTCCGACACGTGCAGCATACAGACAACGCCTCTTTACCTGGTGACGAGACGTCTTGCGAGGTGAGGACTGAGAAGTCTGTGGACACTAACGGACTGTGTGGTCCAGTGAGCGTCCAGAGGACTTCGTGCGTGTATGACTGGGTCAGACGAGC
>JBBPBX010079166.1:0-16449 GCA_038048925.1 Garcialebias charrua
AAGACAATCACCAGTTAACAGTATTACACTTTTTTTTTTTACCACAAACCAACTGTCAAAACAGTTTTATTTTACACAGTAAAGGTTTATTATGGCTATTATATAAATGTAAAGTAATTATTTCTGAATTATTTATATTGAAAGGGAAAAAACAGTCAACAATCTGGAACTTTTTTGTCACGTTTATTTTTTAAATATTTTTTAGGAAGTGAATTATAAAAATACTTCTCTCATAACACAACAAAAAAACAAAATGTTGCTTGATTTTGTGAACAATTTTCAACTTCTACTATATTTATCACATGTAGGACAGTATGTGAGCCCCTTCTTGTTTGCTCTGGTGATGGACCGACTAACAGATGAGGTCAGGCAGGAATCCCCATGGTCTATGATGTTTGCAGATGACATTGTGATATGTGGTGAGAACAGGGAACAGGTGGAAGAGAACTTGGAGAGGTGGAGGTATTCACTTGAAAGAAGAGGAATGAAAGTCAGCCGTAGTAAGACAGAGTACAGTACATGTGTGTGAATGAGAGGGAGGCTGGTGGAACAGTGAGACTACAAGGAGCAGAGGTCACAAAGGTGCAGAACTTCAAGTACTTGGGGTCCACTGTCCAGGAAAATGGGGAATGTGGTAAAGAGGTGAAGAAGAGAGTCCAGGCAGGATGGAGTGGATGGAGAAAAGTTTCAGGAGTGATTTGTGACAAAAAGGTGTCAGCAAAGGTCAAAGGAAAAGTTTACAAGACAGTGGTGAGACCAGCTATGTTGTATGGTCTGGAGACAGTGTCATTGACAAAAAGACAGGAGAAAGAACTGGAAGTAGCAGAAATGAAGATGCTGAGGTTCTCCTTAGGAGTGACAAGGATGGATAAGATCAGGAATGAGATCATCAGAGGTACAGCACATGTTGAACAACTGGGAGATAAAGTTAGGGAGGCCAGACTGAGATGGTTTGGACATGTCCAGAGGAGGGACAGTGGGTATATTGGTAGAAGGATGTTAGAAATGCAGCTGCCAGGAAAAAGACAAAGAGGAGATATATGGATGCAGTTAGAGAGGACATGGAGGTAGTTGGAGTGAGGACAGAGTGAGGTGGAGGAGGATGACTCACTGTGGCGACCCCTGAAAAGGGAAAAGCCGAAAGAAGAAGAAGAAGAAGGGCAGTATGTGTGAACGTGAGAATGGGCTTTGCAGATGTGTTTCTCACATGTGCAGCACACAGCTTTTGTCTTGCAGTCCTTCTTCCAGGGGCAGAACTGGCACCTTTTTCTTTTGACTGACCCAGCTGCAGCCTTTATTATTTCTTAGTTTGTTTTTTTGTTTTGCTTGGCAGCTTGTGTGATGTGAGGGGTTAGCTGCAGATCAAGAGTGCAGGTGCAGGTCAAATGCAAGTTCTAGTGTCTTTGATGTGTGTATGTGCGTGTGTGTGTGTGTGTGTGTGTGTGTGTGTGTGTGTGTGTGTGTGTGTGTGTTAGAGAGAGTTTGTGTGTGGCCTTTGAACTTTTTTCTGGTGTTTAAATGCCTTTATAATTCACGGGTCAAAAATGACCCATAGGACGATCTTTGGACCCTAGTGGTGTACAGCCCACATGTAAACCTAGACAAAAACAAAGTATCACTTTTTGTAATGATGGGGTCACTTTAGGAAAAGTCATAAAATTTCAAGTTGGAAAAATATAGTTTAAGGTATTTTTTCTATAGCTAAACATGGTACCGTGTCACTTTTGACCCGCAGGACAACACAAGGGTTAAACAACTGTGTGTTGTAAAAGAGGTGATGGGCAAATATTTTGTTACTCACACTGTTCAATTTTGTGCGGCTCAACAGCGCCCCCAAGTATCGGAATCGGTATCGAAGTATGCGATTCTAGCACAGTATTTATTTGGTATCGGATCGATTCCAAAATTCTCAGTATCGCCCACCCCTACTATAAAGGGAAACTAATGAGGGAGAAATGACAACACCTGGGGAGAGACAATGAGGACCAGGTGAGAGTGGGAGGGACAGGAACTGGAATTCATGAGGGGAAAAACACTGGGGAAGCTGTAAACACAAATAAAACTAAATACAGGTAGTCCTCGACTTACGACAGCTTGAGTTACAACGTTTCGGGGTTACGACATGCATCTCCAATAAATAAAAAATAAATAACTTTCATTTTTATTTTATTCTGAAGCCGATTTAGGCAATTTCCAGCAGTTTCCGGTTTCCTGTTTTACTAGCTGCGGAGGCTACAGCTGCTCTGTACTCTCTAAAAAAGCTAAGTCTGGTCCGCTGGACATTCAATAAACAAAACAAAACTTGTTGGACAAGCTGGACACGCAGCAGCTGTGGAAAAGTAGCTGTTTTATGGACGGCGGTTTTACAACATAAACAAATGCAGAATCCGGAGGAGGGAGGGAGGAACGGAGGAAATGGCTTCACCAACAGTCCAGAGTGGGAAATTAACTCTTTTTTCACTTCTTTATGGCTCTGAAATGCATGTGTTTTTTGATAATTATGTAGGGTACTGTGTTAGGATAGGCTAAGTGCTTGGTAAAATACAGTACTGTACGTATAAGGTGCAGTTTGAACGTATGTTTCGAGTTACGTCAAAATTCGAGTTACAATGTAGTGTAGGAACGGATCTCCGTCGTAACTCAAGGACTACCTGTACCAGAATCACAGAAATACTAAATAACACATACCTGTACACACACACAACAGAAAATACTGGATCATGACAGAAAGCCTCTAATTAAACTGTGCTAATTTAAAGAATATTTTTCTTCAATAAATTTATTAAAAGTGTGTCATATAAGAACATTGGGCTTTAAAAAAAAAAGGGAGCCCATCCATCAAACAGCGCCTGTATTAATTTACATCGCTAGTAAGATTGAAAAATGACAAGATATCGATCAAACAAGTGACGGTCAAAAGGGTGGTGGTCAACAGAAAAGTTTACAAAAAAACTACTAACCCCGCACCTGGTGCCATGACTCAGATCAGCCAAATAAGGTGTGACCACGCCCCTCATGCAGTTACCTGAAGGGTTGGACAAATCTGAACACCTTTGCCACCATAACAGTTAAACAACACGCAACAGTCATTTTGGCTCTCACAACATTATTTATCAGAGGAGCAGACTGCTTTGAGTTTAACTTCATCACATACTCTCATCTTGAGCAAGCATGAAGGTGACAGTGGAAAGGAAAAACTCCCTCATGAGAAAGAAAACTTTAGCAGAAGGAGGCTCAGGACAAGCGGCCACCTGCTATGACAGGCTGGGTTTGAGAGGACAGGAAGGAGGAATAGATACACAATGGCAGGTTGAGAATCACATTAATAGAAATGAAAACTATTCAATTTTAACAATTAATTTAAGGAAATGAGGTCAATTTGTCCTCTAGTAGTCTAAGCCTATATCAAGTCAACCCTATTATCAAAGAGGAAAGTCTTAAAACTGAACAACGTGTCAGCCTCACTGACAGAAACTGGAAGTTGGTTCCACAAGAGAGGAAACTGAAAGATCTGCCTCCCATTCTGCTTTTGAAAACTTTAAGGAACCACAGGTAAGCCTGCAGTCTGAGTGAAGCACTCTGTTAGGAAAACATGGAACAATAAGATCTTTACAATAAGATGGAGCTAGGTTGTTGAGGGCTTTGTAGGTTAGAAGTAAGGTGAACTCAATTCTGAATTTGACAAATCTAAACAAATCTTGACTTGGTTTGATTCTAAATTGTTAATCAGTTGTAGGTGTCAACACAGTGATCATTTTAAAAGTTTCAACCAAATCTGTTTAAGCATTTATTATAATTTGCCTTTTTTTTGTTACCTACTGTAAAAAACATGCTGCTTTGCAAAGAGAGACAGCTACTTACAAAAATGTATCTTGTTCATTTATTGTATGTTTCAGCAGATTTCTAACTATCACAAAAATTGTGCAATTTTGATTAACATGAATGAGTTTTAAGGAATTCAAAAAAATTACCAGTATAAAAACAACAAGCCAGTAAAGTAAAACATTGCCAGATATTTATATTTAAGAACAATTTTGCTGCCTATTAGCACAAATGAATAATAAAACTGCAGTTTATCTGCAATGACCTTTACTGTGTTGAGATTTATACATCGTTACGTCTTGTTAGGTCTCTGAGATCATATTTCATCAAACGTTGTGACAATTCCCCCTTTTTTCTTTTTTTTTTTACCAAAGCCTAAATTTAAGATCAAGTTCGTCACAGACTGACTTAAATTGGCTTTTAAAGATCTGGGAAGACCTGAAAAGGTTGATTTGAACAGCATGCTGTTAAAATTGACATTTCCACCATTCCTCGTTCGTTTTTTTTATATCTCTTTATGTCTGTAGATACCAAAGTGACACCCACTGTCCAAAAAGAAGAAACCTGACACTTCCAATTAGAAGTATTTTTTCCCACTCTTCTTTCTGTTTTCATTTAAGTCTCCTTCCGGTCTCGTTGTTACATTTCCCATGAGCAGCATTTCTTTTTGTTATTTCTGTGTTTCCCCTCTTTACATTTCCCTATTAGACCCTGCCCCCGCTAGTCTCCTTCACCCCCACATCACAACCCTTCTGTCATCCGATTGTTGAAATTAATGTCTCTATTTCCATCAAATCGCCATGGTGATGAATCATGTCATTAATTTAGCGCTGGGGTGATGGATCGTGTCATTAATCAGTTTTTTCTTTTCAGAGTTGCAGCAGTGTGTTCAAGAAAGCCAACGCAGACGTTGGTGATTAACAATTAAAATACTCACAAGCACACACACACACACACTCATGCACGCACGGCACCCCGTGAAGCTGAAACACAGCAGGCGACACGATTTTGTCTCTGTCGGCTTAATCAAACTCACTGCAAGCTCCCGTCATGAACACCTTTTAACTGAACACACATTAGTACAGAAGCCGATGATCAAAAGGGCCTAACAGCTTGACCAAAGTCCAGCCAAAAGTATGAAGATTAAAAAGTAAAACGGAACTGAAAGTTTGGTTTGAACTCAGAATTTTTGTTACTTTTAGGGGCCGTTTACACAGCGCATATTTTGAGTGAAACCGCAGCTTTCTCTCTGCGGTTCTGCCGATCGTTTACACAACACCACTGGACCCCCCTCTTTGAATCCGGAGGTTTCTGAATCCACCTTCCAGAGTGGAGGTTTTTCGCTGACTCCGCGTTGATAACATAAATATCTCCCGCTAAGCTTTTGTTTGAACCACATGCACGCACGCGCGGACAGACGGCATCAACAATGGTGGCGGACACACACACCGCATTCTGAACTAGAACTGATGGAATATATTTTGAGTTTCATATTTAATTAATCTACACCTGAATGTAGCTGCATCTGTGTTGGAGGAGACACAGCTGGATCCAGTTCTAATATCACTGTTTATTGAACGAGGCAGGCGGATATTTCCCACGTCACGCTGCACTATAACATACTAAATGTGCTAAAAAAGAACATTTTAACAATACAGTAATGAACAATATTTATGTTAGCGTGGGAGATATAGTTATCTGAGCTAAATGAAACCGTTTGGACTCAAGTTACGTGATATAAATGATGAGTAATATGTTGCGTGTTTTTAAAGTTGAAAATGAAGACACCAGGTTTATTTTGTATTTATTTATTCAACACCACAAACTTTATGGTTAACCGAACTGTAACTACGTTAAAGGTTCAGTATGCAGTTTCTGTAGAACTGCAGCACTTAGAAATATTTTCAACAGGCAAAGCATTCTGATCCCTCCCCCTCAGAGCCATATGTGGCTCTGCCCCCTTGTGGTCTGTTGAATTTCAAATTCAAGCTCTGTTTTTATTGGCTGATTCAAATTCAAGCTCTGTTTTTATTGGCTGGTTACAAACTCTGTTTTTATTGGCTGGAAAATGGCGGGTCACCTTTTCTTTTTAGAAATGCTTATTTACCACCTGGAGAAGCAAGGGGACAATATTTTTTTTATTTTTTTTTCAGAGATTACCTGGCTAACATCAGTCTGTCAGGAGGTAGTGACAGAGTGAAGAAATATGTTCATAAAAAAAGCTACATACTGAAGCTTTAATGAACTGGACTCTGTTCTGTTTTCATCCTGGATACTGGTCCCATCCGAACCGGTCCGCCTGGTGGAAGGACAGCTTACTTCGCAGAAAAAAAGAAAAAAAACTCAGTTGGTTGTTGTGTGACCAAAGTAAACACAAGCACACATTATTAAGAACGTTGATTTGCCTGCTGAAAACCAGCTGCTTATCACGGACTAAAGTCCGACATCATTGACTCGGTTCTGGTCCACTCAGCGACTGGTGTGGAGCTTGTTAGATGAAGCGGGTCCCACTTGCCGTCAAATCTGTCGATTCTTATCCAAATTCCAGCTTTAACTTGTTGTTAAGTTGTTGTTAGCTGAACTTTTAGCCCAGAAGAAAGCAGCAGACTGAGAGGAAACACACATGCGCATTAGGTGAAGGCATAACATTTGCAGCGCCATCTAATGACCCAGCATGGTAACTACAGCAGATTGATGAGGGCGGGGGGAATTCCTGCGGATGCATGTAAACACAGAATTTGTTCGTGTTAACCCAGATCTTTTCCTCTAATTAACATACGAAAAAAACTACGTTTCCCCTCATTGTGTCCGTGTAAAGCTAGATTTATACACGGAGCGTCGCGCAGTGCGCCAGGGTGCGCGCGCCAAAAGTGACGCAATATCACCGTCCCCGCCCCTGCGCGTATGCCCCGCGCGTTGTTTTGGCGCGTGTCGCGCACCTCCGATTTTTTCAAACTCCGCAAGGCTAGTGCGCGCGCCGTGGGCGCTACTGAATTGATTGACAGGTCGGGTGGGGACCTCACCCGACAGCCTTCACGCTCTTCACGCCAGAGCCTGCAGCTGTCTGCGCCGCTGTGGTCGTGGAGACGGCGTCGCGACGCATGGAGGAATGTTTTGTATGTGACACAAATGTATTAAATTCCCCTTCTTCATCCCTGATCTGGACTTTTCTTTTGTTTTTTTGCCAAAAGTCAAGTGATCGCTTCCTCCTCCGCTGACTCCATGCATTAAAACCGCAAGACACAATAACTGTTGTTCTATTATGATTTGCTCCTCTAATAAAGACAACAGTTCAGCACGCGAGCGGAAAGCCATTTTTTGTTGTTGTGTGACGTCAAACAGTTCTTCTTCTACGGTAGATTTCTTCTTCTACACCCTTTCTTGCAACATATGCACAGGTTTTAGAGGGTACTGCCACCTGCTGGTCCATAAAAGAACAGCACTTAGCCATGCGCTGCCGTGCGTCAACTATAAACACAGCGGCGACACTGTAAACACATGAAGCCGCACGGCTCAGTGCGCGCGCAGTCCGCGGCGCTCCAGCGAGCGGACCAAAGTGCGAGTATAACGAGGCCTTTAACAGGGCCTAAGTTGTGAGAGCAGTAAAGCTGCTACATTCTTCTATTGTGTGAATGCTTATGAAGCATTCAGACTGTTGTGATCCATTTTGCTTTGGTACTAGTAGCCTGGTTAAAACCAGACCCTTGTCCTTCACTTCGCTTCGGACTAGGGTCTGGAGTTTCTCCTATAGAGAACCGATTCTTGCTGGAGGCGTGACCTCTGCTGAGGTTACCCAATCGTTAACCTTTGGCCGTGACGTATGTTGCGCATATGTCACGTTAGCCTGTCCAGTCCACTCGGTGGATATTTTTTCTGCTACCAGTGTGTAATTATATGGCTCTAATTTACTGACTGTTGGCCTGGATGAAACATTTGAGATAAAATTCGATTTTTTATAATTTATTTTCGTAGCGCACCCGAGGCTGTTTGGAAAATGTCAAACCGAAACAATTTAAATCCAGCAGATTTGACCATTTCGTGAATTGATTTAGGAACTGTTAAGCTCAGGAACACTTGTGCTATAACGTCAGCTAAGAAATATATTTTTTCTCAGCAAAGAAATAATAGTTTTTACCGTGTTCTCTTGTAAATTCCTTCGTGCCGGCAGCCATTTTAAGCAGGGCAAACTGACGACGTCAGACGACGTCGTTCAAAACTCCGCCTTCTGTTCTCTGATTGGTCCGGAAACTCCGCCTTCTGTTCTCTGATTGGTCCGGTCAAAAATCTACCGGAGAAATCCTTGTCTATGGGAGAAGTCCCAGACGGAGCAGTGAAGGGAAATGAGAATTGAGTGGAGCTGTGTAGGAAGGCAAGGGCCAGGCTACTTTGGTACATGTTTTGGTGCAATCCTCATCCCACAGTTTTCAACAAATCAAAACGTTCAGCTCTTTCAGGAGAAGGGTGTTATGACTTTTGGTTTTGGTGCAACTTTAGCTTTTTTAAATATTTAGCCTTTTCTGCCTTTCTTTTCTCATAGAAAATGAATTGAGCTCATTTTACCTCCTTCAAATCTTTAGATATGTGTGGTGCACCTGAAAATGTCACCACAATATTTGGTTTTCTTATGAATGTAAAGTATTTCCATGTGCAGCTGATCCTATTTTCAAATATATGTTATATTTTGTTTGCGGTTCGGCAAGTTAATATGCCTGCATTTTTATAGTGTTTTTCTGAGGAGCGGTGATGACGAAGCGGAACCTTTGTTTTGGGGGGGTGCGTTGCTTCCAGGTTGGTTTTGGGGACGGACTTCACATGCTTTCTGGAGCTAAACGGCAAAACAATGGTCGTCATCTTTGACTCCTAATTTTATTATTCTTCAGGTCAGTACATGGTGAAAACACATCACAACTATGATGTAAGATGTTTACCTCTTATGTGAACAGCACATATCACTGTGTGGCGGTTTCTGTGCAGTAGTTGCAAGTAAACAGTCACGTTAAATCTGGCAGGATGCCAGCTCGCGCTGGGAAGGTCGCACGAGGGAAAGTGAATAGAAGGATGTGATATCTTATTAACTCTGGGTTTTGAGTTTCACTTTTTGTTTTGTTTGAATGATATTCAGACCAAGTGTGGGAACTGAGGTTAAAGGTGGAACAAGGTTAGATTCTGCATTTGTTTTGTAAGTCTTGTCATTTTATTTTTGATCGGTGTTCAGTTAAAGTCAGTGTATATTTTAATGCTTAGATCAGTAAATATACAGCTAAGTGAAGTAGAGCCTTTGATCGGTGTTCAGTTAAAGTCAGTGTACATTTTAAATGCTTATATCAGTAAATATAGAGCTAGATGCAGTATTTGACATATTGTCTTCATCTAAGTGAAGGGTGAAAATGTGAAAAGGTTAATTACTGTAACACTGGTAAAAGAAGGAAACCAGGTTTGTAAATCATTAATACCGTACAGGTACACTGTAAAATATTGGTTTGTTAACAAATCCTATAAATAAACATGCTTTCTGGAGCTAAACGGCAAAACAATGGTCGTCATCTTTGACTCCTAATTTTATTATTCTTCAGATGGTGTGTCATCACTGTTGCAGCAGTCCTGACACTCGGGACCTGTAACAGATTGTGGGGGCTCGTCCGGGATCAGCACGCCACACATCCATGGGCTACTGCTGATCCAATGATACCGACCACCAGGACCTCTCGTGCTACACGTTCTCAGTGCCAGGAGTGACCCAGTGTGCAGAGGTGAGGCCGGTAACCAGTGAAAAGGGTGTACCCGCCTACAGAGTGCAGCACTGTGGACTCAAGTGGCCGAGATCAGCAAGATGTCTTCCGGTGAGAGAAAACAACTTCTTTGGAGCATCAAGAAGAAGTTACACCAGCTAACAGGTAGTGAAGCCCACCTCATCGCAACTTCTCTTGGAGACGTTGAAGGACTGGACTCTAGTAAGTTGATTCAAGATGATGAAGAAAGTTGTGTTGAATATTTGACTACCTACCTGTCATGTTCAACAATCCTGGGTCGGGAGGACCAGGGTTTGCCATTATTAAAAAGACTAGAATGTATCATAGATGGGACTATGGTGAATCGTGGACAAACTACAATGTCTTTTGAAGCTGAAGCAAGTACAAGTGAGCAGGCCATTCCCCGTGTTCAGCCACAAGGGGGCGATGGCGGCGCAGACCCACAGGGACTGAGTCCAACACCACCTCACACCAGCCAATCTCGCAACCAGCAGGTAACCTGGGCATCAGTTCCACCAGCTACAGGGGACCCACTTGTCCCGACCCTCCAACCCCATCAACCTCTGTGCCCACCCCAGTGGTCTGTCCCTCATTCAGAGAACGTTCCAAGTTACACTGGTGAGAGTATGATAGCCATGAAAGATTTACCACTGCTGTCCCGTAGAGAATTCAAAGTGCATGGTGGGATGATTAGTGACACGACATCAGAAATTGGGTACAACAGCATCTGTAAACAGATAGATGAGGGTCTCAGGGAGAATCACACTCCAAATGAGGTGATTAGAGGAGTGCTACGTCTTATTAAACCAGGTAACTTCAGAGATATGTTAACAATAAAAGACGATCTCACAGTTTCTGAGCTTAAAAGTTTCCTGCAGTCTCACTTAGGTGAGAAAAGCAGCACAGAACTCTTTCAAGATTTAATGTGTGCTAAGCAGTTTGAAAATGAGACGCCTCAGCAGTTTTTATATAGAATGATTGGACTGAAACAACAGATCCGGTTCTCACTCAGACAACCAGACTCAGTCGTTAAGTACGATATATCCACAATTCAGTGTGTCTTTCTCAACACTATTTGCCAGGGCATAGGGGAGAAGTACGACAGTGTTCGCAGAGACCTCAAGACCCTCCTGGGTGACCCCACTGTCAGTGATGAGGCACTGCTTCGCCAAGTAATAAAGACCACGGTGGAGGAAAGCGAGCGGAAGCGTCGACTTGGCCGTAGTTCTACCATCAAAGTGAGTCATGCACACACAACAAACAGTGAGTTGAAAGAGCAAACAAAGGACGACGTGAAAGTAAATCAGATTAATAATGACTTCACACTTCAAAGACTCAGCGCCCAGGTGGAAGCACTGACACAAGCTATGGAAAACCTGAAAGCAAGGACAGTTCATGTTCCAGCACCAGAGCAGAGGAGCTCAAGACCCCAACCAGAGAGAAGATCTCAAAGAGAAAGAAAGAGCTGTCAGAACTGTGCTTCTCAAGTCAACCCGAACTGTAACCACTGCTTTGTCTGCGGAGAAGAAGGGCATCGTGCTGTAGGGTGCCTGAAGAAAACTAAGCCGTCGGGAAACGGGAGACGATCAGAGCAGGGGGACCACCTCTGATCGGCAAACCTCAGCAGTCCCACCCAAAGAAAAGGTCCAAAACCACTACTGACAGAGAGATGTTAGGTGCATGCTCGCAAGGAACTGACAAAGAAACACCACGTGGTCTAGTAGCTCCCCTAGTAGGTCGCCAGTCCCTTCTGAAATGTATGATGGCAGGTTACCTGGTAACGGTGGTATTAGACACGGGGGCGGGGGTAAGTCTTATAGATCAGGCATGGCTAAATAGATACTTACCCGGACAACAGATTAGACCCTTAAGTGAACTGATGGATGATGAACTTAATGTGAAGGCAGTCACTGGAGACTCAGTACCTTATGATGGATGGGTGGAAGTTGTAGTCAACCTTGAGGGCAACGATGACCCAGGCCTATCGATACGTGTACCCTTCCTTGTGAGCCGCCTTAAGATCGAGAGACCCATAGTAGGCTTTAATGTAATCCACGAGTTCATTAAAGACAATGGGGGAAATTACAAACTTATTGAGCTTATTGGTAGAGCCATGGGGACTGACATTTCTACTGTAAGCACCCTAGTAAGTTTCATCCAGGCTAAAGAACATCCTATACATGAGCCAGCTACTGTAAAAGTAGGTTTCAAAGGGGGAATAGTCTATCCTAATCAGGTGGCTTACATTAAGTGTAGAGTCCCAGACAGTATTAGCTCAACAGAGTCACTTGTGTTGTTTGAACCAGTACTAGATAATGTCCACCTTGAACAGCTTAGTGTTGGAGCGGGACTTTTACAGATAGAAAAGACAGAGAGGCCGTATATTAAAGTACAGGTGTCAAATTATTCCAGCCGGAGTGTGACACTACCTAGTTCAACAGTTTTGGGTTCTATTGAACCTATTGCAAAAATAGTTGAGACTGACCAACCCAAGACCCCTTGTGAAATAGCACCAGTCGCCACCTGTATTGTTGGCTCTGTGAGCAAGTCTAGTCAAGACCAAGAGCCAGCTAATACTGCCCACTGGCACCCTCCAGTGGATATTAGCCACCTAACACCAGAACAACAAAAGGAAGTAGAGCAAATGTTATTTGAGGAATCAAATGCTTTTGCCCGAGATGATGGAGACATTGGAAATATTCCGAGTTTGAACATGACCATTAACCTGACAGACGACATCCCAGTCCAACGCACATACACATCCATCCCCAAGCCATTATACAAAGAGGTGAAAGAATACATCCAGGACTTACTGGCCAAAGGCTGGATAGTCAAGTCGAAATCACCCTTTGCTGCGCCTGTAGTGTGTGTGAGGAAACGGGATGGCACGCTAAGACTTTGCATTGACTACAGACAGTTGAATCAGAAGACCGTGCCTGACCGCCACCCGCTTCCGCGCATCCGGGACCTCCTGGACACGCTGGGCGGCCACAGCTGGTTCAGCATTCTGGACCAAGGTAAAGCTTACCACCAGGGGTATATGGCTGAGGGTTCACGCCATATGACTGCCTTTGTCTCACCCTGGGGGCTATATGAGTGGGTAAGGATTCCTTTTGGTCTCAGTAATGCCCCCGCCGCTTTTCAACGCAGTATGGAAGAAATGCTAGACACCCTGCGTGATGATTGTTGCATTCCATATCTGGATGACATCCTTTGCTATTCAAAGGGGTTCACTGAACATGTTGAGGCGCTGCGCAAGGTCCTCAGAGCTCTTCAGCAACATGGGGTTAAGCTTCGCCCAACCAAATGTGAACTGTTCAAAGCAGAGGTCAGATATGTGGGTAGGCTGGTTTCAGAAAAGGGGGTCCGAATCGATCCCAAGGACTATGAAGCTGTCAAGTCACTCAGTCAGAAGACGCCAACGAACGTGGGTGAGTTAAGAAAACTGCTTGGGTTTTTAAGTTATTATCGGGCCTACATTCAAGATTTTTCCAGGATTGCTAAACCTTTGTACAGCCTCCTACAAGTCAAAGGGAGTCCTGAAAACACTCAGACCAAGCCCAAGAAAACCCGAAGTGCTCAGCTGCCCTCAAGGGCTCCTATCAGCTGGACAGGTGAGCACGACCACATCCTGAGGCAGCTCATTGACACTCTGTCCGACCCACCTGTGCTTGCCTACCCCGACTTCGAACTACCCTTTGTTCTACATACTGACGCATGTGAGAAAGGGCTCGGGGCTGTGTTGTATCAGAGGCAGGGGGGAAAATTAAAAATCATAGCGTATGGCTCAAGAACTCTGACCCCAGCTGAAAAAAACTATTGTTTACATTCCGGTAAGCTAGAGTTCCTGGCTCTTAAATGGGCCATTTGTGAGAAGTTCAGGGATTATTTATTTTATGCCCCAGAGTTCACAGTGTATACCGACAATAATCCCTTGACATATGTAATGAGCACTGCAAAGTTAAATGCGACAGGACATAGGTGGGTAGGAGAGCTTGCAGATTTCCGGTTTAACATCAAGTACCGACCTGGTAGAGTTAATGTGGACGCTGACACTTTGTCACGCCTTCCGCTGGACATTGACAGTTATGTTGGAGAATGTACAGAGGAGCTTAGCCGAGACATTGTTTGTGCAACATGGGAAGGGAGTGAGGTAGCAAAGAAGAGTGATGTTGCCTATGTAGCTGCCTTAAACCTGGCTCAAGACATTGGGTCGGACACTAGGCCAGACGCACCAGCCTTACCTAGCATTAGCCATGAAGAGCTAGTGAGAGCACAACGACAAGACACGACAATTAAAGAACTCCTCAGGTTAAAAGAGACCAAACCCACACTAACCGACAGAGACAGACAAAATGCAGATGGGTTAGTGCGGAGGTTAATGCGTGAGTGGGGGAAACTTAAGATGGAGAATGAGCTACTTTACAGAGAAGCTGGGGGTAGAAAACAGCTTGTACTGCCTGCAGAGTACAGGCCCTTGGTGCTGAAACTCCTTCATAAGGACATGGGTCACCTCGGTGCTGAAAGAGTTATCAACCTGGCCCGAGATCGCTTCTACTGGCCCTTTATGAAGAAGGACATTGAAGCTTATGTGACGAGACAATGTCCCTGTATAAAACAAAAGAAACCCACCACACACATTAGGGCACCCATGGGGAGCATCAGTTCCAGTGCACCCATGGAGCTAGTATCCATTGACTTTATGCATCTAGAAAAGAGCAGAGGTGGTTACGAATACATCCTTGTTGCAGTTGACCACTTTACACGGTTCGCTCAGGCGTGGCCGACCAGAAACAAGTCAGCCAAAACTGCTGCGGAGAAACTATACAACGATTTTATTCCTCGTTTTGGGTACCCTGCTAGACTACATCACGACCAGGGCCGTGAATTTGAAAACTCACTGTTTAGGGGACTACAGCAGCTGTCAGGTGTCAGTCACTCACGTACAACACCATACCACCCACAGGGAAATCCTGCAGAGAGATTTAATCGCACCCTACTACAAATGCTGAGAACTCTTGAGGAGGCAGAAAAGGATAACTGGAAAGACTTTCTGCCCCAAGTTGTCCATGCATATAATTGCACAAAACATGAGGCCACAGGGTTTGCCCCACATTTCTTAATGTTTGGACAGCATCCCCGCTTGCCCGTGGACCTCATGTTTGGACTCAACACAGAGGAGGACAGTGAAACACCATATGGATATGTTCAAGAGTGGGCAAGGAGGATGAAAGAGGCTTATCGTATTGCTAACAACAACAGCCAGCAATCGAGCGCTCGTGGAAAGAAACACTATGACCAACATGTGAGAGGAGTTGTCTTGGAGCCTGGTGATCGAGTGTTAGTTCGCAACCTGAGAGAAAAGGGCGGACCTGGAAAGCTCAGGTCATATTGGGAGCAGACTGTGTACATTGTCAAAGAGCAGATCAATGACAGCCCCATCTACAAAGTATGTCCTGAGAACAATGCCCAGAATACCAGGGTCCTCCACAGAAATCTGCTGCACCTGGTGAATGACTTACCTTTAACTGTTGATCACAGAAAAGATAAAGCACCCACCAAGAGCAGAGTCAGAGGCCACCGGGTCACTCCAAGCCAAAGTAATCGAGACAGCGACTCATCAGATTCTGAGAGTGACTCCAGGATGCGTTATTGGCTCAGAGTACCTGCGTCAACAAGATTACAGGAACCAGCCACCCAAACTCATCCAGTGTCGAGCCAAGTTTTCACACCCGTGGACCAACAGAGGGACTCTCAACTGAGCACTGTAGATGAACATTTTCAGCATCCAGCTGAAAATGAACTGGTCCAAAACGGTGAAACGGACGATGCACAAAGAGAACAAGAACTGGGAAGAGACACTGAACAGGTTGAACCTGAAATTGAGCAAGAGGAGCAAGTACCAACTCAGGAGGAATTTCTCAGGAGGTCTACTCGAGCAAGGAGACCACCTCAGACATTCACCTACAACACTATGGGTCAGCCCTCCTATCAGCCACAAGGGGTCATAGGTCATGTTGGACTGTGTGGGCTACAAGCTTCACCATTATGGGTAATGCAACCTGTACAAGAGCAATTTTATACTCAACAGACTGTGCCTTATGCAACGACAATGCCTTTTGCAGTGCCTTATAATTTGGTATACTGAGATGTGTACACTGAAGGGAAAGGTTCTTTTGAGTGAGGTTCCTGTGACAAGAACCAAGTTGTTAATATTTTGTGAAATGTTATCACTGGCGTTAAAGTGTCGGGAGCCACCTTTTAAGTTGGGGAGCGTGTGGTGCACCTGAAAATGTCACCACAATATTTGGTTTTCTTATGAATGTAAAGTATTTCCATGTGCAGCTGATCCTATTTTCAAATATATGTTATATTTTGTTTGCGGTTCGGCAAGTTAATATGCCTGCATTTTTATAGTGTTTTTCTGAGGAGCGGTGATGACGAAGCGGAACCTTTGTTTTGGGGGGGTGCGTTGCTTCCAGGTTGGTTTTGGGGACGGACTTCACATGCTTTCTGGAGCTAAACGGCAAAACAATGGTCGTCATCTTTGACTCCTAATTTTATTATTCTTCAGGTCAGTACATGGTGAAAACACATCACAACTATGATGTAAGATGTTTACCTCTTATGTGAACAGCACATATCACTGTGTGGCGGTTTCTGTGCAGTAGTTGCAAGCTTAAACAGTCACGTTAAATCTGGCAGGATGCCAGCTCGCGCTGGGAAGGTCGCACGAGGGAAAGTGAATAGAAGGATGTGATATCTTATTAACTCTGGGTTTTGAGTTTCACTTTTTGTTTTGTTTGAATGATATTCAGACCAAGTGTGGGAACTGAGGTTAAAGGTGGAACAAGGTTAGATTCTGCATTTGTTTTGT
>JBBPBX010079168.1:0-16449 GCA_038048925.1 Garcialebias charrua
ATTACATATGCCACTGTACCTCTATACCAATATCAACTACCTCATACATATACTGTGTACATAAACTTCATATGCTGCTTTGTCACTCTATTACAAATGTCAATGCCAGAACTTTCATTTTATTTTATAGATATACTTTTTACACTTTTATACTACTATGCAAAAAACTCAGGACAGTATTACACTTTTGTTATTTCATTTTATGCTTATGTTTATTAAATGTTTAGTGTTTTAGTGTTGGTGTAACTTTTCATACTTTCATACTACTACTATGCAAAAACTACTATGCAAAAACTCAGGACAGTATTACACTTTTATTATTTCATTTTATGCTTATGTTTATTAAATGTTTTAGTGTTTTAGTGTTTAAATGTTTACTGTTGCACCGAGGGACAGAGAGAAATGCAATTTCAATCCTGTGTATGTCTTGTACATATTGCAGTTTTGACAATAAAGTTGACTTTGACTTTGAATATACGCGACGCGTCAGCGGTGACGCATCATAGATGCGACGTATACGGAGGTGCAATATGTTTATGGATTTTTCCACTTTATTGGACATAATGGACTGATGCTACATGTACGGCGGTGCGACGTGTAAGGCAGAAAATATGGTATACTGTATAACGTATGTACCGTATATACAGTATGTATGTGTAACATAGTTAAAATGGTTCAGGTTAAATCCTGCTAAATTTTACCATCTGCTAGTAAAAAGTTGTATCAAAGTCAAAGTCAAAGTCAAAAGTCAAAGTCAACTTTATTGTCAGAACTACAATATGTACAGGACATACACAGGATTGAAATTGCGTTTCTCTCAGTCCCTCGGTGCAACAGTAACCATCTAAACACTAAACACTAAAACATTTAATAAACATAAGCATAAAATAGTAAAAGTGTAACACTGTCCTGAGTTTTTTCATAGTAGTATAAAAGTATGAAAATTTACACCAACACTGAAACACCAAACACCCCTAAAACACCAAACACCCAATGAACATAAGCATAAAATGAAATAATAAAAGTGTAATACTGTCCTGAGTTTTTTCATAGTAGTATAAAAAAGTATAAAAAGTATATCTATAAAATAAACTGAAGGTTCTAGCATTGACATTTGCAAAGAGTGGCACAGCAGCATATGAGTTAATGTACACAGTATATGTATGAGGTAGTTGATGTTGGTATAGAGGCAAAGTGGCATATGCAGTAAGGCACATAAGGCACATTTGGCATCCTTAGATAAGGCTAGTCAGAGAATACTGTATATGTATCAGCAGTAGTGTAGATATAAAAGTAGTGTAAATGTAAACAGTAGTAATAAATGTAAAACAGTGAATGTAAACAGTAGTATGACTATAGGCAGTAATGTAATACAAACATTAGTGCAAATATGAGAAGTAGTGCAAACTGAATGAGCACATGACCGAGAGTTTAGTGAATAACCCGTTTGATGACACAGGGTCCAGTGTTAAAAACTTTGTGTTGAGTGGTAATGTGTGAGAAAGTTTTTTGTGTTAAGGCAGTTCAAATGGGAGGGGAGGCAGAGCAGGCAGAGTGTTTAGCATTCTGACTGCCTGATGAACAGAGCTGTCTCTCAGTCTGCTGGTTCGAGCCTGGAGACTCCTCAGTCTCCTCCCTGATGGCAGCAGTCTAAAGCGGCTGTGTAGTGGGTGTGTGGGATCACCTGCCATGCAGTGGGCTTTCCGAGTGAGGCGTTTGCTGTGTAAGTCCTGCAGTGAGGGCAAGGAGGTGCCGACGATCTTCTCAGCTGCTTTCACGATGCGCTGGAGGCTCTTGCGGCATGATGCAGTACATGCACCAAACCACACCGTGATGCAGCTGGTCAGGACACTTTCTATGGCACCCCTGTAGAAGGTGCACATGATGGGGGTTGAAGCTCCAGCCCTTTTCAGCTTGCGGAGAAAGTAGAGGCGCTGGTGAGCCTTCTTGGCCAGTGCTGCAGTGTTCCTGCTCCAGGACAGGTCCTTCGAGACGTGCACTCCCAGGAACTTGGTGCTGTCCACTCTCTGTGTCTCTCTGTGTCTCTCTGTGTCGACGCCACATCATGTGAACTGGGCTGCGTGTTGTCATTCCTGCAGCTGTTGTTAGAAAGGAATTTAGCTTATAGTACCATTAAAGTATATGCAACTGCTATTTCCTCATGTCATGAAGGCTTTGGTGACAGGACGTTATTTAATCACACGCTGTTGAAGCGTTTTCTGCAAGGTGTGCGCAGACGTAAACCAGTGAGGCGTGACCTATCACCTCAGTGGGATTTGTCCCTGGTTTTACGTGCCTTGCTCAAAGCTCCTTTCGAACCTCTGAACAACGTGTCACTGAAGTTTCTGTCACTCAAAACTGCACTCTTACTGGCACTGACGTCAGCAAAGAGAGTGAGTGATTTATGTGCACTGTCTGTGTCCCCATCATGTTTACAAATCCAACAGGATGGAAGCTCGGCCACATTAAGGCCCAATCCAGTTTTTATGCCCAAAAATTTAAACAGAACGTTTAAATCAAGGCAAATTATTTTAAATGGGTTCCATCTTCCTCCTCACACTTCAGATGAGGAAGCCAAACAACATTTGTTGTGCCCTGTCTGTGCGCTACAGTGTTATGTGGCACGAACGGCCAGTCTACGCCAGTCCCAGAGCTTGTTATCCACTACAGGGACAGCTCTGTGGGGCGAGCTCTGTCATTCCAGCGGCTCTCACACTGGTTGTGTGAAGCCATCTCAGAAGCTTACAGAACATGTGGAGTAGAACCTCCTCAGACGCTACGTGCTCATTCTACATGGGCGTTGGCGTCTTCTGCAGATTTACGTGGTGGGATGACAGTAAGCAATATCTGCTTGGCAGCCTCGTGGGCCACGCCCTGCACGTTCATAAGATATTACCTGCGTGACATGTCAGGCCTCTCCATGACTAATTCAGTCCTGGGAGTTATGGATTAGCGGGGTAAAGTTTTCATGTGGTGTTCTGCCACTCCTCCTGCCTCTGTGCAGGATGTGTGAGTGTTGCCATCAGTCTCAGGGCTCTGGGACTGAGTTTGTTTGTTGTACAAAAAAAAAAGAAGGAAAAAACCACAAAAAAACAAACAAACACAAAAACAATAAACAATGTTTGTGAGGCTGCGGTGCAGCGGTCACACACCTGTCAGGCCGCAGTGCAGGCCTGCAGGTTCATCCGCCAATCACCAGCGCCCTCCTCTGGTGCGTCGTGACGTGGAACGTACAGATGACGTATGAGGAAGGACAGAGGTGTGTTTGGGTGAGCAAGCAACCCATGCTTGGGCTGGACCCAATGGGGCATGGACTACATCCTGATACGCCCTTTATCTAATAGGAGCTAAAGGGCGAGCTATATGACGTAGAACGTTGGTTACGTATTGTAACCCCAGATTCTACGAATATAGCGGAGCCCTTTAGCTTTGTGGGCCCCATTGGCTCTTGGACAGCTGAATGATAAGCTGTTCGAGGCAGTTCCTTCCGTGTGGTAGAGTTAAATACACACGGGGCGGGCCCACACTGTAGGTCATACCTGTCAAGTTTTGGATTTAAAAATAAGGGAAATTTTCTGCCGGGTACGCCGAGCCATCCCACTAGCCCAGGGATCTGCAACCTTTATGATCAAAAGAGCCATTTCTGCCCCTTTGTTCACTAAATTAAACGTTTCCGGAGCCACAATACCTGCTACAACTGGGATTCTCAACTGGTGGCCCACAGACCACTTTAAGTTTGTTAAAGGACAATTTTCTGACCTGTAGTTTTCTGGCCATTGTAAAGCTGAAAATATCTAATGATTTGTTGATATTTTTACATTTTAAGACTAAAAAAGACCAGATTATCATAAAGAAGGAAAAATAATGTGATCTTTCCCAATTAAAAAATAAAATAATGAACTATGCAGGTCTAGGTAAATTATTTTAATTGTGGAAAAATTAAATATCCTACTTCGAATAAATAAAGTTAACTTATGTTTTACTCCTTCTATTAGTTCTAGTATTCACACATTTGCAAAGGAAATGACAGGAAAAACTGCTAAAACTAGCCCTTTTTGTTGTTATAAGAACAAATAAAATTCAGTTTAAAGTTAGTTTTGATCAAAGCTTGGAAGAGCCACTGCTGAGGGACCAAAGAGCCGCATGTGGCTCCAGAGCCGCAGGTTGCAGACCCCTGCACTAGCCCAACCAAAGTCCAGAACCCCTTACATTTTAAGACAGGTTTACAAGAAATCTAAAATAACTACCTATCAGCCTCTTTCAAACCAGTTATGTGATCACAATCTGACAGGCTTACCTTTGTGCTTGACGGATTTTTCATGCTGACGGACATCGTTCCTTCCCCCATGAGAGAGAGACACTAAAGTCGCGGTTACAAATCTTAAAAAACGCGTAATAAACTTTAGGAAAGTAAATTCGCTGTCCCATTTTTCAACATATTTACACGAAGTCTTAACTTTTTTGGCAGGGACGCGTCCTCTCTCGTTACTTCTCGTTACATCCATCTCTGTGTTTTTCCGGGTTTGTTCTCGACCGCGCCAGCCCTAACATCGCGAGAACTGCCACCGAGGCGACTGCAGGTGGCAGTTCTCGCGAGGCTAGTGACAGAGGCACCGGAATGTTTTTTTTTTAAAAATAATATTATAATACGGGAGATTTCCGGGAAAATAATAATTCAGGATAACGACGGGAAAGAGGGGTAAAATACGGTAGTTTCCCGGCCAAAACGGGAGACTTGACAGATATGTTGTAGGTGGGCGTGGAGTATGACGCTGTCGCGGGGGAAGATATCCAAAAACGTAACTACTTCTTATCTCAGACCTCCAAAAATCTAAATGATCCTAAAAAATTCTGGAAAACCATTAAATCTCTTTCAGGCACCCCCCAATCATCTGACCTCCCATCACAATTTCTTGTTGACTCTGTTCCTGTGTCAAATAAGCACGAGATCCTGAACTGTTTCAATAAACATTTTGTTGCTTCTAGTTCATTATTTGACACAGTTACAAACGGAAAATCAGCCACTTTATCTAATAATCAAACTTCTACAAATCAAATCCCTCCTACAAGTCAACCATCTGTTAATCACACCTTCTCTTTTTCTCCGTTCTCAGTCAGTGAGGTAAATAAACTGTTAAATGATCTTGATCCAAAAAAATCTGCAGGTCCAGATGAACTTCCACCTTATTTCTTAAGGCTGGCTGCTCATATCATCACAGTCCCTGTGACCCACATCTTTAATCTGTCCATAAGCCAAAACACCATTCCGGATGCTTGGAAAACAGCCTTTGTTCTTCCTTTGCTGAAGGGAGGTGACCCCACCTCACTGAACAATTATCGACCGATCTCTAAACTCTGCATCTTAGCCAAGGTTCTAGAAAAACTGATAAACTCTCAGATCAAAAATTATCTGGACTCATTTAACATCTTACCTCTCCATCAATCTGGTTTCAGGAAAAAACACAGCACAACAACTGCTTCTCTGAAGGTTCTGAATGATGTTGTTGAAGCATTGGATGCTAAGGACTATTGTGCTGCACTTTTCTTAGACCTGTCTAAAGCTTTTGACACTGTGGATCATAACATCCTGTGTCATAAGCTCTCAGAAATCGGTTTCTCTGATCACACCATCGGTTGGTTTTCTAACTATCTTTCCAATCGGAGGCAATGTGTTCAACATAACGGTACTTCTTCCAGCTATTTAACAGTTAAAAATGGTGTACCACAAGGCTCAGTTTTAGGACCCACTCTCTTTACAATCTACATAGCTAATGTAGGTCACTGCATCCCTGATGCATCCTTACATTTCTATGCTGATGATACAGTTGTTTACTGCCGAGCTAAAACAGTTGCTAAGGCTTTCCAGTTACTGCAATCCGCTTTTGACATCATCCAGTCAGATTTGTTCCGTCTCAAACTTGTCCTAAATGCTGATAAAACAAAAGGGATGTTTTTTTCAAATAGGAAGGCGGTTCCAGCAGATCCTCCTCTGATTTTATCTTCAAATGGTGTCCCTATTGAGTTTGTTGATTCCTATAAATATCTGGGTATCCTGATCGATTCACATCTCTCTTTTAAACTCCACGTGGAAAACCTAGTGAAGAAACTGAAAGTTAAACTGGGTTTCTTTTTCAGAAACAGATCATGTCTATCACTGAATGTTAGGAAACGCCTTGTGTCTGTGACTTTCCTTCCCTCCATTGATTACGGTGACATTCTCTACATGAATGCTCCTACAAGCACCCTGCGGATGTTGGATGTTGTCTATCATGGTGCACTAAGATTCATAACTGGTTGTGATTATCGTACCCACCACTGCACCCTGTATTCACTGGTTAACTGGACATCATTAACCTCACGCAGACTCTTCCACTGGTACATTTTCATCTTTAAATCACTTCTTGGTCTGCTGCCCTCATACATCTCCTCCTACATGTCTTTGCGTGAGTGCAGCTACAGTGTGCGCTCTCAGGACATGATTACCTGCAGTGTTCCGTCAGTGAGGACTGAACTTGGAAAAAGGGCCTTCTCCTACTCCGCTCCTGCTTCATGGAATATCTTACAAAAAGATCTGAAGCTCTCGACCTTGACTTCTCTAAATGGTTTTCAGAATCTGTTGGAATCCTGGCAAAAACCAATGCAGATTTGTTCCTGTCTTTGATTTTATACGTCTACCTTATAATGTTTTGCTAGTTTTTTGATACTTTGTTAAAAAAAAAAAAAAAAACTTTCTTTTTTTTCTCTCTCTTTTGTTTTCTATTGTTTATTGTTTGTTTGTTTATTGTTTAAGGAAATTCTACCACTGCTGTTCATTGTTCTTTAGTTTTAGCAGGTCGCTTTCGTAAATGAGCCCATGAGGTTCAAAAGATTTACCTGACTAAATAAAGGTTGAATGAATGAATATGCCTTGTTTATGCCAAATGTATTGCATTCACCTTAGAAAGAGCGGGGCATTATGGGTAATTCTCAGAGCCATGAGGATCACGGATGAGGTAACGTGTCTCTGCTATGTGATAAAGAAATATTATTCATGCATTTTATAGAATATGTTTATGGTCTTTGTTTTTGTACATTATTGAAATATGCTTAATCTAGGTCATGCTAAGTAAGTAAGTCAGGCTCGTTTCCAGTGAGAGTTGGACTCCGCCAAGGTTGCCCTTTGTCACCGATTCTGTTCATAACTTTTATGGACAGAATTTCTAGGCGCAGCCAAGGTGTTGAGAGGATCCGTTTTGGTGGCCTTAGAATCGCTTCTCTGTTTTTTGCAGATGATGTGGTCCTGTTGGCTTCATCAGATCGTGATCTACAGCTTTCGCTGGAGCGGTTTGCAGCCGAGTGTGATGCGGCCGGGATGAGGATCAGTTCCTCCAAATCCGAGGCCATGGTCTTGAGCCGGAAAAGGGTAGCATGCCCTCTCCGGGTCGGGGATGAGGTCCTGCCCCAAGTGGAGGAGTTTAAGTATCTCGGGGTCTTGTTCACGAATGAGGGAAAACTGGAGCGTGAGATCGATAGGCGGATAGGTGCAGCATCCGCAGTGAAGCGGGCTCTGTACCGGTCTGTCGTGGTGAAGAGAGAGCTGAGTCGAAAGGCAAAGCTCTCAATTTACCGATCGATCTACGTTCCCACCCTCATCTATGGTCATGAGCTTTGGGTTGTGACCGAAAGAACGAGATCTCGGATACAAGCGGCTGAAATGAGTTTTCTCCGCAGGGTGTCTGGACTCTCCCTTAGAGATAGGGTGAGAAGCTCGGTCATCCGGGAGGGACTCGGAGTAGAGCCGCTGCTTCTCCACATCGAGAGGAGCCAGTTGAGGTGGCTCGGGCATCTGGTTAGGATGCCTCCTGGACGCCTCCCTGGGGAGGTGTTCCGGGCATGTCCCACCGGGAGGAGGCCCAGAGGAAGACCCAGGACACGCTGGAGGGACTATGTTTCTCGGCTGGCCTGGGAACGCCTTGGGATTCCCCCAGAGGAGCTGCTCCATGTGGCTGGGGAGAGGGAAGTCTGGGCCTCCCTACTTAGGCTGCTACCCCCGCGACCCGACCCCGGATAAGCGGACGAAAATGGATGGATAGGTCATGCTAGTTCAGTTATTATATAGTTTTTGTCGTGTTTAAGAATGTTTAGTTCGTGAGGAAGTGTGGTGGGAATTTCCCCACGCGGTAACATTATGGCTACTCCTTGCAGGAGCTTGTTTATGCCAAATGTTACAGGTCCCAAGTGTCAGGACTGCTGCAACAGTGATGACACACCACCTGAAGAATAATAAAATTAGGAGTCAGAGATGACGACCATTGTCTTGCCTTTAAATCCAGAAAGCGTGTTTATTTATAGGATTTGTTAACAAACAAATATTTTACAGTGTACCTGTAAATTAATGATTTACAAACCTGGTTTCCTTCTTTTACCAGTGTTACAGTACTTAACTTTTTCACATTTTCACCCTTCACTTAGATGAAGACAATATGTCAAACAGGATAAATCAACTGTTTTAGAGCTCTACTGCATCTAGCTCTATATTTACTGATATAAGCATTAAAATGTACACTGACTTTAACTGAACACCGATCAAAAGCTCTACTGCACTTAGCTGTATATTTACTGATATAAGCATTAAAATATACACTGACTTTAACTGAACACCGATCAAAAATAAAATGACAAGACTTACAAAACAAATGCAGAATCTAACCTTGTTCCACCTTTAACCTCAGTTCCCACACTTGGTCTGAATATCATTCAAACAAAACAAAGTGAAACTCAAAACCCGGAGTTAGTAAGATATCACATCCTTCTATTCACTTTTCCTCGCGAGACCTTCCCAGCGCGGGCTGACATACTGCCAAATTTAACGTGACTGTTTAAACTTGTGACTACTGGCAAAATGGTGCACAGAAACTGTAACACAGTGATATGTGCTGGTCACATCGTAGTTGTGATATGTTTTCACCATGTACTGACCTGAAGAATAATAAAATTAGGAGTCAGAGATGACAACCATTGTCTTGCCTTTAAATCCAGAAAGCGTGTGAAGCCAACCGGAAGTCCGTCCCCGAAACCAACCTGGAAGCAACGCACCCCCCCAAAACAAAGGTTCAGCTTCGTCATCACCGCTCCTCAGGAAAACACTATAAAAATGCAGGCATATTAACTTGCCGAACCGCAAACAAAATATAACATAGATTTGAAAATAGGATCAGCTGCACATGGAAATACTTTACATTCATAAGAAAACCAAATATTGTGGTGACATTTTTAGGCGCACCACACGCTCCCCAACTTAAAAGGTGGCTCCCGACACTTCAACACCAGTGATAACATTTCACAAAATATTAACAACTTGGTTCTTATCACAGGAACCTCACTCAAAAGAACCTTTCCCTTCAGTGTACACATCTCAGAATACAAAATTATAGGGCACTGCAAAAGGCATTGTCGTTGCATAAGGCACAGTCTGTTGAGTATAAAATTGCTCTTGTACAGGTTGCATTACCCATAATGGTGAAGCTTGTAACCCACACAGTCCAACATGACCTATGACCCCTTGTGGCTGATAGGAGGGCTGACCCATAGTGTTGTAGGTGAATGTCTGAGGTGGTCTCCTTGCTCGCGTAGACCTCCTGAGAAATTCCTCCTGAGTTGGTACTTGCTCCTCTCGCTCAATTTCAGGTTCAATCTGTTCAGTGTCTCTTCCCAGTTCTTGTTCTCTTTGTGCATCGTCCGTTTCACCGTTTTGGACCAGTTCATTTTCAGCTGGATGCTGAAAATGTTCATCTACAGTGTTCAGTTGAGAGTCCCTCTGTTGGTCCACGGGTGTGAAAACTTGGCTTGACACTGGATGAGTTTGGGTGACTGGTTCCTGTAGTCTTGTTGACACAGGTACTCTGAGCCAATAACGCATCCTGGAGTCACTCTCAGAATCTGATGAGTCGCTGTCTCGATTACTTTGGCTTGGAGTGACAAGGTGGCCTTTGACTCTGCTCCTGGTGGGTGCTTTATCTTTTCTGCGATCAACAGTTAAAGGTAAGTCATTCACCAGGTGCAGCAGATTTCTGTGGAGGACCCTGGTATTCTGGGCATTGTTCTCAGGACATACTTTGTAGATGGGGCTGTCATTGATCTGCTCTTTGACAATGTACACAGTCTGCTCCCAATATGACCTGAGCTTTCCAGGTCCGCCCTTTTCTCTCAGGTTGCGAACTAACACTCGATCACCAGGCTCCAAGACAACTCCTCTCACATGTTGGTCATAGTGTTTCTTTCCACGAGCGCTCGATTGCTGGCTGTTGTTGTTAGCAATACGATAAGCCTCTTTCATCCTCCTTGCCCACTCTTGAACATATCCATATGGTGTTTCACTGTCCTCCTCTGTGTTGAGTCCAAACATGAGGTCCACGGGCAAGCGGGGATGCTGTCCAAACATTAAGAAATGTGGGGCAAACCCTGTGGCCTCATGTTTTGTGCAATTATATGCATGGACAACTTGGGGCAGAAAGTCTTTCCAGTTATCCTTTTCTGCCTCCTCAAGAGTTCTCAGCATTTGTAGTAGGGTGCGATTAAATCTCTCTGCAGGATTTCCCTGTGGGTGGTATGGTGTTGTACGTGAGTGACTGACACCTGACAGCTGCTGTAGTCCCCTAAACAGTGAGTTTTCAAATTCACGGCCCTGGTCGTGATGTAGTCTAGCAGGGTACCCAAAACGAGGAATAAAATCGTTGTATAGTTTCTCCGCAGCAGTTTTGGCTGACTTGTTTCTGGTCGGCCACGCCTGAGCGAACCGTGTAAAGTGGTCAACTGCAACAAGGATGTATTCGTAACCACCTCTGCTCTTTTCTAGATGCATAAAGTCAATGGATACTAGCTCCATGGGTGCACTGGAACTGATGCTCCCCATGGGTGCCCTGACGTGTGTGGTGGGTTTCTTTTGTTTTATACAGGGACATTGTCTCGTCACATAAGCTTCAATGTCCTTCTTCATAAAGGGCCAGTAGAAGCGATCTCGGGCCAGGTTGATAACTCTTTCAGCACCGAGGTGACCCATGTCCTTATGAAGGAGTTTCAGCACCAAGGGCCTGTACTCTGCAGGCAGTACAAGCTGTTTTCTACCCCCAGCTTCTCTGTAAAGTAGCTCATTCTCCATCTTAAGTTTCCCCCACTCACGCATTAACCTCCGCACTAACCCATCTGCATTTTGTCTGTCTCTGTCAGTTAGTGTGGGTTTGGTCTCTTTTAACCTGAGGAGTTCTTTAATTGTCGTGTCTTGTCTTTGTGCTCTCACTAGCTCTTCATGGCTAATGCTAGGTAAGGCTGGTGCGTCTGGCCTAGTGTCCGACCCAATGTCTTGAGCCAGGTTTAAGGCAGCTACATAGGCAACATCACTCTTCTTTGCTACCTCACTCCCTTCCCATGTTGCACAAACAATGTCTCGGCTAAGCTCCTCTGTACATTCTCCAACATAACTGTCAATGTCCAGCGGAAGGCGTGACAAAGTGTCAGCGTCCACATTAACTCTACCAGGTCGGTACTTGATGTTAAACCGGAAATCTGCAAGCTCTCCTACCCACCTATGTCCTGTCGCATTTAACTTTGCAGTGCTCATTACATATGTCAAGGGATTATTGTCGGTATACACCGTGAACTCTGGGGCATAAAATAAATAATCCCTGAACTTCTCACAAACGGCCCATTTAAGAGCTATGAACTCTAGCTTACCAAAATGTAAACAATAGTTTTTTTCAGCTGGGGTCAGAGGTCTTGAGCCATATGCTATGATTTTTAATTTTCCCCCTACCTCTGATACAACACAGCCCGAGCCCTTTCTCACATGCGTCAGTATGTAATAATAATAATAATAATGAATTCAATTTATAACGCACTTTTCATTAGTGAAAATCTCAATGTAAAACCAAGGGCAGTTCGAAGTCGGGGTAGGCAAGCACAGGTGGGTCGGACAGAGTGTCAATGAGCTGCCTCAGGATGTGGTCGTGCTCACTTGTCCAGCTGATAGGAGCCCTTGAGGGCAGCTGGGCACTTCGGGTTTTTTGGGCTTGGTCTGAGTGTTTTCAGGACTCCCTTTGACTTGTAGGAGGCTGTACAAAGGTTTAGCAATCCTGGAAAAATCTTGAATGTAGGCCCGATAATAACTTAAAAACCCAAGCAGTTTTCTTAACTCACCCACGTTCGTTGGCGTCTTCTGACTGAGTGACTTGACAGCTTCATAGTCCTTTGGATCGATTCGGACCCCCTTTTCTGAAACCAGCCTACCCACATATCTGACCTCTGCTTTGAACAGTTCACATTTGGTTGGGCGAAGCTTAACCCCATGTTGCTGAAGAGCTCTGAGGACCTTGCGCAGCGCCTCAACATGTTCAGTGAACCCCTTTGAATAGCAAAGGATGTCATCCAGATATGGAATGCAACAATCATCACGCAGGGTGTCTAGCATTTCTTCCATACTGCGTTGAAAAGCGGCGGGGGCATTACTGAGACCAAAAGGAATCCTTACCCACTCATATAGCCCCCAGGGTGAGACGAAGGCAGTCATATGGCGTGAACCCTCAGCCATATACCCCTGGTGGTAAGCTTTACCTTGGTCCAGAATGCTGAACCAGCTGTGGCCGCCCAGCGTGTCCAGGAGGTCCCGGATACGCGGAAGCGGGTGGCGGTCAGGCACGGTCTTCTGATTCAACTGTCTGTAGTCAATGCAAAGTCTTAGCGTGCCATCCCGTTTCCTCACACACACTACAGGTGCAGCAAAGGGTGATTTTGACTTGACTATCCAACCTTTGGCCAGTAAGTCCTGGATGTATTCTTTCACCTCTTTGTATAATGGCTTGGGGATGGCAGTGTATGTGTGTTGGACTGGGATGTCGTCTGTTAGGTTAATGGTCATGTTCAAACTCGGAATATTTCCAATGTCTCCATCATCTTGGGCAAAAGCATTTGATTCCTCAAATAACATTTGCTCTACTTCCTTTTGTTGTTCTGGTGTTAGGTGGCTAATATCCACTGGAGGGTGCCAGTGGGCAGTATTGGATGGCTCCTGGTCTTGACTAGACTTGCTCACAGAGTCAACAATACAGGTGGAGACTGGTGCTGTTTCATAAGGGGTTTTGGGTTGGTCAGTCTCAACTATTTTTGCAATAGGCTCAATAGAACCCAAAACTGTTGAACTGGGTAGTGTCACACTCCGGCTGTAATAATTTGACACCTGTACTTTAATATACGGCCTCTCTGTCTTTTCTATCTGTAAAAGTCCCACTCCAACACTAAGCTGTTCAAGGTGGACATTATCTAGTACTGGTTCAAATACAAGTGACTCTGTTGAGCTAATACTGTCTGGGACTCCCTTATGTTCGAACATGGTGTTTGTGATGGAAAAACTATGACTAGCACAGAAGTCCAACAACAGAACACCGATTGGGTTCAGATCAGAGAGGCTGTTCCTCCCAATGACGCCCTTCTAGGTTGCACTGTCATTGTCCCAGTGGCCATTGAAGTCCTCCAGCAGAACAAAGGAGTTCCCAGCTGGCACATCTTCCAGCACCCCCACTAAGGACTCAAAGAAGGTCGGATACTCTGAACTGCCGTTAGGCGCGTAGGCACAAACAATAGTCAGAGCCCGTTCCCCTACCGAAGGCAAAGGGAAGCCACCTGGGAAAACTCCAACACAGGCACGAAGTCAGAAGGCTATAAACCCACACCAGCTCGGCTATTCTCATGATAAGCAACTCCGGAGGGGAATAAGGTCTAGCCCCTTTCAAGGAGATTGGTTCTAGAGCCCATGATCTGCACTGAGATAAGCCCAACTGTATCTAGATGGTATATCTTTCAATCTCACACACAAGCTCAGGCTTCTTCCCTGACAGAGAGGTTACATTCTATGTCCCAAGAGCCAGCTTTGGTAAGCCAGGGTCAGAGTGCCAAGGCACTCACATTTGGCCAATGACATAATCTGACGTTTATGCCCCCCCCCCCCTCAGGTGGTGGGCCTTGAAGGCAAACTCAAATTGCTTATTCAGGCTGAGCCATATCGGGCCCCATGGTTAGAGATCCAGTAACCAGATGCCCACCGATGAGCCCTACTCCCCCAGTTCTGCCTCCAGTGTGGGGCCCAGATAACCCACGTCCAGGCAAGGGACACTGAGTGCCTTGATTTGTTTTGTCCATCAAAAAAAAGTATTCGGAATCGCTCTTTGTCTGTGCTGTCATAGAACCAACCTGCCTTAGGAGACCCTACCAGGGCACACAAACTTCTTTACCCATTATAAGGTAGACATTCAAGGATGTTTAACTTTACTACTTCGGTTTCAGCTTTTCAGAGTCAGAGTCAGAGAGTCTTTATTGTCATTTGCACCGCATGTGGTACATGTGATGAAAACGAGATTATGTACACGGGGTCCCAGTTACATCCAACAACAAATGCAAGAGAAAAACAGTAATAACATCTAGAATTAACTAAGAGAAACATCAACTAGTAATACACTAAGCCCTAATGTAGTGGAAACTTTAGCAAAATTCATCAACAGCACCCATACAACAATCACAGTTGGTAATATATTACTAAAATTCAATTTATACACTTGATCAAACATGATAAATATCCATGTTTTCTTTACCTGTTATTAGATCCTGTCTCGTGCAGTCACTGTGGGAGGAATGTGGAAGCAATAATAAATTATTGCCTAAGCTTTCACATTTGTGCCCCTCCTGCCATTGCTACCACCTTCATGCTCTGTTTATTCCCCACTCATGTCATAAGTCTACTCCAGTCATCATGCACTTCAAGTCTGCTCCTGTCATCCTGCACCACGCCCACTCTGCCCTGTCACTGCAATCATTGCTCATATCATGCAACTGTTTTCTCGCCTTCTTAAGCGCCATGCTCACTTTCAGTATTCGTCAGATTATCAAACTCTTTAGGAAAGTAGATGCCCAACACTCATGCCACAGCTTTGTTTACCTGCCTTGATTTGACCTCATTCTCCAGAGACTTAACTTTATTTTGAAGGGCAGAAACGTAGTCCTCTGTTTGTGAAATACGAACTTCTGCTCCTCCAATTCTTTCAGAGAGCAACTCTATATCCCCCTTGATATCCTTAATCGCTCGCATCATGTCCGTAGATTTTTTATTCATATCCTCTTTCAGTGAGCTGATTGCTTCAAGAATATCTCGATTTGTCGGAGGATTTGTCGGAGGCTCCTGTTCCTTCTCCATGTGGCTCCGCGTTGCCACACCCACGCCGGTCCTGGTCTCACCGGCCCCAGTTTTGTCAGCCTCGCTCTCATGTGGAACCGTTTTAGCTGACACTTGGCCAGATTTGGCACTTTTTGGTGGCATGAGTCCAAGTAAACGTTTTTGCGTTAACAAAACAAACAAAGTTATGACTTTTGGCCCAGTTTACGGATTAATTTAAAGGATTCAGCAGCGAGCCACCCGCACAAGCGTCTGTTCACTTAACCCTGAGTTGCTCCCGGTAGGTCTGGAAAAGCACCTTGCATGGTAGTCTGCCGCTACCGGTTTATGAATGTGTGTAGCATTCAATGTGTGTAGCACTTTGAGATTTTCAGTAATGAAAAGTGCGTTATAAATTGAAATCATTATTATTATTATTATGTCATAACCGGAAGTCCATTTTTAAACCTACTTAACATAAAATTAATGTCATTCAGCTGTGAGGATGGAGAGAAGGAAGAGAAGATGACAGAGGAAGAATCAGGACAGACTGGGGAAGGCAACAGGTTGGTCTAATGCAGGTGGAAGTGAGGGAACAGCTACTTAATCCCAAGCAATAACATGTAAACATTATTTTTAAAAACTGTATTAAGATCTGTAATTTTTACAACTAATATATAATGCTTTTTTGACCATATGACAGTGCAGAATGCCACAGACAAAGGGTGAAGGAGACAGACACGAGGTCAGTGATAGAGGAGACAAGTGATGACATCAGGTAGGAATAATTACATTAGGGAGGCAACAAAAACCTATACTGTATACCATGATGGTTTGAATTTCTGATGACCATCTTTCATTGTCTTCTTTCACAGAAAGTAACAGTTTAAATGTCATAAACGTTAAAACTCTGACATGGACTGCAGGCTGTTAAGATTTTATATTTTCGCTGCATAAAATGTTGAGCACTGATTACCACTACTGTTATATATTTTTACTTTATTAAACTTCTTATTTGTTTATGATTGGAATGATCACCTGATATAATATGTAACATTAAAAAAATCTGTAATATTGCTACTGTATTTTCTAAGTGCATGACTAAGGGAGGAAAGCTGTATGAGGCGGCAGGTAAAGGGGGGGGGGCGCCGTTGATGTTTTCGCATCCACCTCAAAAATATGTAGTTGCGCCCCTGTATATATATATATATAAATATTAAAATAAACTAATACTTATAAGTATATATACATATATAATAACTTACTACTTAATTCTT